>APFE030420836.1:24219-55060 GCA_000404065.3 Pinus taeda
TCACATCAGCATTAAAGTAAACTGCAGATAGAACATAAACATAAATTGCAGAAGACAAGCCAAGACAAGAAGACACAAAATGTGGCGCTAGCCAGGGACAAACCCCAATGTGGGGAAACCCTTGATCATTTCTTCTTTTATGTTCTTCAAAGTTCAGCAGAGAAAGAGAGAGAGAGAGATAGTACATTTACAATAGAAGTCAACATTTTGACTTTTGATATCTGCATGAGATCAGTTGAAGACATATTGCTTCAACTGATTCTCCAAGGTGACTGCTTCACCTATCATGGTGTTGCAACTCGTACTCATGTTGCACTCGTCATTGTGCTACACCTAGTCACTGAGTTGCTCCCATCACCATGCTACATTATTCATCATCATCATGCTATCTCAATCATCATCATGTTGTACTTTACTAACATGCCCATCATGCTACACTATATTTCTGTTGCTTCATTATGTTGCCATATGTATATCAGCCTTAGCTGCTTGCTATGGCTTGCAGCCTAGCAAAGTAGCTAGGCTATAGCTCCAGATTCCTTCAAACAGACCATCCAACCATACACTACCTTATAGGGCTGCTAACTTCCAGAACGCAGCTCCTGAAAAGGCCTCCAACTGCTGGCTATGGCCTATGGCCTAGCCCAATAGTTGACTGTAACTTGGGTCCCTTCAAATAGTGATCCAAACAACCTTTACACAACAGCCTCTAGCTCTTCCTTATTGCAGATTCTTCTGCCCAGCATACCAAGTTCAAGAATATCTTGATCATGCCCAGAACAGTCCACGCTGTCAGCTACAACAATGTGACTTTAACCCTGGTGAAATACTTCCTTTTGTTGCGGCATAAGTCCACTCTTCTTCCTATGTCTTAGGTCTTTATATGCTGTTGATTAGGGCCTCTTCTTCTGTGGCTAATAGAGCTGCGTATAACGCTTTTTCATGACATCAAATAGGAGCTTCACAAGACTACGAATGGTTCTCTATTAACAGTAGATGATGGCTGCCAATTAGGTCTCTTAACACTACGAAATAGGGCTTGCGTTTAGGACATTATTAGGGCTTCTTGAAACAGTGGATTAGGTCTCTTTTAGACCTGCGGTTAGGGTTCTTTTATGGCTTTCTTTGACAACGTTAAAAACTTTCCTTGTTGCGTTATAGAAGCTTCCTTGATTGTGTAGATTAGGCCTCTCCTTAACAACGAATTAGAGTCTCCTTGGACCACGGATTAGGGCATCACTTGACAGCAGATTAGGACATCACGTTGACTGTGTATAGGAGCTCCCTTGACTACGACTAGGGGACATCTGAACTGCGGCTAGGGCATCATACACTTAGCCCAGCGTACTCTTTAGTGTCTCTCCTTCACCAAAAACCCAGGACGTGGAGAGGAGGAGATCACATGAGTAGTGTGTGTATAAATGACTTCAAGTCCTCTCCTATTTATACTAAAACGTATATGATGAATAGACATGACTATTGGGCTCCTAAGCCTACATAAGATGCTGGTTGACTTGACAATTTGTCTTGTAATACAAATAAATTCATAACTCTATGAATACTTGTCGAAATCGGATGATCTTTATATCAATCCTACACCTCTCGATGAGAGGGATCCAAGAAAAATATCAGCGACCACAAATAAGATGACCCACATGGAGTTTGGCCTTAGTTGCCAATTTTAACAATATGACTTTTTCAAAAAATATTTGCCAATCACCCATAACGTGTAGATTTGGAAACCACTAGTATTTAACGGGTAAAAAGGCTAAAAACGTGTATACGGGCATCAAATTTAACCCCTACTCCTAAAAACTTGGTTTAATTTCGAAGCAAGGAATTATATTAAAAAAGAATATTTTAATCACTGTTAAAAAGTAGTTTTATAAGTAAAAAAACAAAAAAAGCAAAGGTTATATTTTAATTGTGATACTAAAAAGTTAAAAGAGAAAATATTATTTAATTGTGTCTCATTTTTACAAGATATTTATGCTGTATAAATAAAGGGAATTATAGATGTTTTAATAAAATATTTGAAGTGAGTATTTTATAAAGGTACAAAAAAAGTCATTAACATTAAAAAGGGAAAATGTTATATATTTAAAGCCAAAGGGAAAAAAATTAATTATTATAAAAAAATGATTACTTTCAAGACTAAAATAAATAAAAATAGTCTTAAGTTTATCCCGAAAGTAAAATGGAGTCTAATTTGGAAATGAAGGATGATTTTTAGAAACTTCATATAACTATGTTTCAGTTCTATTTAAAATAAAAGAGACTCTGGCAGGGAAAGATGTTATTATTTTTATCTCGCCCGCAGAAGATAAAAATTATATACACCCTAAATTCGCTAACTAATTGGTGATTCCCAAATCAAATATATTTGAAAAAATAGCTCTAGAACACAAAACAATATGACATAACCAATTTACAATTAAATATTAGGGACTATACATTTATATCACAATTCTCTGTTCGATCCATATGGGGCATTTGGGGTGACATAATTTTGGGTTTTCCCTGGATAGAATCACCGGGGTCCTTCATCCTAAAAACGAAAAATAAGTTTTTTGACGTTTTCCTACAATAGGAAGAAAATAACGCTTCAGGATGTTACATTGAAGCCAAATTTAGTAACACCAGAAGACGTAAAAATTATTTCAAAAATAATTCTTCAAAGAAACCAGAAGGTAATGCAAAATATGCAAAAGGAAGTTTAAAATATTATTATAGACAAAAATGAAGAAGCTACTCACTGCAAGGACCATAATGAGAAATTACTGACACAAATTAAGAAGTTTAAGAAAGACAATAAGTTATTGGAAAATGAAGTACAATAGTTTATCAAAAAGGAAGCAGCAGAATATGTAGATGTTCAAGTTGAAGAAGAAAGAACAAATATTGATCTAGTCAATATGACAATTCAATAAAGTGACAAACCAGTTGAAGTAAAAACATATTAAAATGTTGTGGTTTTGACAATGAAAATTCCAAGTTAAATTTATACAACCAACTCAACATACATTAGTACCTTAAGTAAATCAAGAAATTGCTACAAACATGATAAGGGAAAATCAAACCACAAGAACTCTTTATCGACATCTGAATAACAAGAGAAGACAACTCAATCAGTTTCCATATCTATATCACTCAAAATAGAAACAACAAACTTATGTTTCGAAGACTACTAATGTCAGTGCAATTCAATTTTGTGATAAAAATCTACACAAAGAATCTAGTGACACAAGTTTCCACAGAAAATTAATTTAGGGTGGTCAAATCCTTTTTTAGTTCGATAATTTTAATTATCACTCAGAGGATCCTATCATCTTGTATCATTGAAGATGATAATTCAAAGAACTCTGAAATATACGAATAGATTACAAGACAAAAGAAATAAATAACACGTCTTGTTAACAATAAGCTTTGAGGAAATTTTTTTTTTGAAGAGGAAGATAATTTTATGAATACAAATAAATAATAATTATTATAAATATTGATTAAATTAAACAATAATAGATAATGAAGATGCATGTCTCTAAGGACATGATTATTCATAAAGGGGCACTTGCCTAGGTATATAAGCAAACCCTCATTTGCAACAATCACATCTCATATCAATTATTTTATACATTACTCCATATAAATATTTTTATTCTTAATGGATGCATTCATATTCCAAGTGTTCTGAAGATTACTACATAATTACAAACTTTGTTCATAACACTCTAGATATCTTTTTCGAGATATTTTGTATCCTTGGTAGATTGAATACTCAGTAATTAAGTTTCCATTTCAGCATATTATGCTTCAACAATATAGATAATATCTAAGATTACACTATCACGTATCTATTCTCAAAATAAGATTTAATTAATTTTATTATATGTTGTCATGTTATGCAATCAAGAATGATGGCTCATCAATGTTCTCCAAACTTTTATCATCAATATGGATCCCATGATTATTGCTTAATCTTGAAATGGTCAGTAGGATAAGCTCATACTGTCGGTCAAATGTCATCTTTATATCCTATGCAATTTATAAATCCAGTAACACTTATTCATGCCTGTCGTTATGATTGTCACTCAAATGTTCACTTCAAAATTAATCATTGTTCTCCCGATTATCAAGACCCTTTACGTTGCTCAAAGTCTTTGCACATTCTCGATATAATTTTCCTCTATTCCTTAATCATTTCAATGACAATTATATACTTTTGTATATTTTTTTGAAACTTGTGTTTAATAAAGAACTATTTCTCCAACAATATGCACACGTCTCTTAATTACATACATATTTTAAAATAAATGCCAACAAAATAAGCTAAATTTAACATAATTTAGCTTGAATGGGTTGGATAACTTAGTAACCTTGCACCTTTCAAAATTATTCCATAATAATAAAATAAATATAAAAATATCCTTCAATAAACCCTTAAACAACTTCATTGAAAAAAGCAAATGCTATAGACAAGAAACTAATTATTCTTCCATAAACCCTTTAAACCATTCATACTTTATTGGAAAAAACAAAATGTGATTTGGACAAGAAAACAAAATAAATTACTAAAAAATGATTAAAAGAAATCATTTAAAGCAAATTTAGTTATACTTGTTGAAAATCAAACAACACTTTTTCTATTCAACAACACAAAGAACTACCATGTTAAGAATTCTTTGAGTCAAATTCCAACTTCAAAACAAGGGATCATATCCACATATCCATAAAACTTGTTTTTCAATGGAGTTTGTAAAGAAAGTTACGTGTTTGGAATGGTCAAGTATTTTTTTTCGTAGACGTTGAAACTTTATTTTAATAAAAAACACGAAAATTAAATAGTCACAAACATGGTTCAAGTTTGTAATCTTTTATTAGTTTTATCCAAATGACGTCAATTTAAAGACTATTAGCCACTTTAAAAGTTTAATGAATCACATTAAATTGTGAAATAATCGATTTGTTCTAATAAATATCGACACATCATTGACATATTGACATGATTTCAAAAAAAGAGACCAATTGTTAAAGAATATTTCAATTTAAAATTCCTACTGTGTTTTGTAAGAGTTGGAATCTTCCGAAAAACTCATAAATGTGTTGGTTAAATTAGTGCATAATTAATGATAAGCATAATTGAATCAGTGCATTGAGAAATGTGTAGTCCAACACGAGTTGAGTCTTCTGAAAACCTCATATATGTGTTGGTTAAATTGTTGGTTAAATTAGTGCATAATGAATATTTAGCATTATTGAATCAGTGCATTGGGAAATGTGTAGTCCAACACACACTATTGGATAAAGAAGCTACATATGCATTTCCTCCGTTGACGTTTTTAGTAAAAAATATCAATTTCTTGAACATAGTCGTTTTTTCATATTGAAAGGCTTCAAAAGTTAAAGTGAAGCATAAAATATGAAGGAAAATGGACAACAGTTGAGTTGTTCTTCCAGTAAAGAACAAGTTGGTTAAATGCAAATAATTGGTTAAACAAATGTTTCAACTTTATGGCCATATCAAGTACTAGAAAGCTTGTCATGTTGCAAACGGATTCACTCAAGTTCAAGGGTATATATTCTCATGATAGTATTTCCTAAACACATGTTTAAACTTTATGACAATATCAAGTACTAGAACGCTTGTCATGTTGCAAACGGATTCACTCAAGTTCAAGGGTATATATTCTCATGATAGTATATCCTCTAGTTTAAAATATATTCTGATTTGAACTTCATCAGCCATAGTAATCATAAAAAATTAGTACATCTAACTTTTAATGAAAATTGGAATAATTGGTTAAACAAATGTTTAAAACCCATGGCAATATCAAGTAGTAGAAGCCTTGTCCTGTTGCAAAAGGACTCACTCAAGTTCAAGGGTATATATTTTCATTATAGTATTTCCTCTATTTTAAAATATATTCTGATTTGAGCTTCACCAACCATAGTAACCATAAAATATTTACTACATCTAATGGACAAATAAGGGACAGACTTTTTAATGAGAAGTGGAGGCGATATTCATTGGTAAGCCTCCAGGTTTTGTTGTAGCTAGATTTCAAAACCCTACTGCAAGTTGAAGAATTCATATTATATAGATTCAAGCAATCTCCCTAGTATCGCAAGAACGACAATATCCAAAAATGTGGCGTTGAATTAATGTATATAGGTATGGAAGGAGAAGCCATTTTAAACCTTCTTGTATGTCAAATGATTCCACATTTCCAATCAAAATCAAGGAAAGGCTCTAATTTAAACTTGATATGATTCATTATTGTGAAATGTATTTTTGTCTGGGGATTCAAGTAAAACAAAACCATGAAACAAGATTATTCTTTTTTTTTCTTTGGTCAAGTAAGAGTGGAGCTTTTTATTAACCAAAACAAGTACATTACATATTTTACAAGGTAAACCAAACTTCCTTGCATTTACCAAAAAGAAAAAAGGTCCACATGACCTATCTGAAATGGAGTTGGCTTTAAATCTTTAAAACTCGGAACCATCCCCTCTATCGGGAGATATGGCTAACACAGGTAATACATAAAAACCCGACCTGCAACCCACCAAGTCGTATTTCAAAATTATTACATTCGCTACCATAAAAAACAGCATTTTGCAATCCCGGTAAAGCGCCCTTCCACTGCGCTCACTGAACCCCGATGACCGATCGGCCTGACATCCTCCGTCCAGCAAAATCAATGATCAACGGCTAATGTTGAATCGTAAATTCGCCTCCGACCTTTCACTTGCACAACCGATCCTCCACTGTTGATCTACCCTTCATGGATCCAACGATCCATGAAGATTTCAGGTGGACAAGCAACTCAAGGAATACCCACCCAAGTATCCTCTTTTCTCCCCGCTGCTACATGTCGCTTGAAAAGTGGAATCGGAGGCCTTCCTTGCAATACCGGTTACCACTTAGACCCCTTCCGAAATACCACTTGTGGTATGAGAAACCACTTCCTTGCAAATTAACTTACACGCTCTTCTGCTGAGCAATGACTGTCGATCCAACCCATTGGATGCTTCCCGGTCCTTCCTCCGTACGCCGTTGATCTTTTGCTTTTCGATGGATTTATTCTTAAACCCCAGTTTCTTTGCTTTTTGCTGAATCAATGTGTCGCCATTAATCCATACAGTGATCAATGAAACGACAAACCTGCAGCACTTTCAGAATCGATCCTCACGCCACTGTATCCTTGGTCTTCCTCTACTGATCTCAACCTTTCCCATTGCTCCATATCTTTGGCAACCTGACAGAGACAATCCTCTAACAATTTGCCCAGGGGTAACAACTCCTAGACGTGCCAGGTGTCCCTCTCCTTATTAATCACTCTTTCGTTCGCCAAACAATTTGCTACCATGTTAGATTTTCTTTTCACATGGACAAAGCTTACAGTTTTTAAGGTTTGCAGGTGGGAGTGTATACGGTGAAAGACTTGCGAGAGCTTCTAGTGTTTCGACACTTTATCCGGTGATGTACCATTGCATATTTTCTTGGTCGCTCTACTGATGACATTGTGTGAATCTGAATCCACCAATATTTCCAAGCATTGCTCTAGGGCCATGAGTTCTGCCATGTTATTAGTAGCCTTCCCCAAGTGGCCATGAAAGATCTTTATTTTCCCCTGTTCATCTCTTATAACACCTCCAAAACCAGCTAACCCTGGGTTGCCCTTAAATGCTCCATCTATATTGACCTTTAAGAAACCATATGGAGGAGGCTTCCAAATGTTTATATTTGAGTTTATTTGGCTCACTCCCTTGATAATGCCCTAAGGGCTTATGGACTGGAGACCCAAATGTAGTAGAATACTCGCATCTTAGGGAAGAGAAGGGTCCTTAGGAAGTGTCCTCAACAAGCTACTGACTGTATCTTTGAGCTAACTTAAAATTTGGTCAATTATGTGCAGGGGCTTGCTTGCTTTGTTCTTGAAGATCCGACTATTGCGCTCTTTCCAGACATTCCAAATGACAAAGCCTAGAACTAGGTTCCAACCTTTATTAACAATTTCATTCCTTGAGAAGTTTTTCCTCCAATTCTTCAAAGTGTTGGAGATGCTAAGTCTGTCCCTATCAGTGTGCCTAAAGATTGAGGCCACCCATTCCCACATGATGGAGGTAAAAGGGCAGAGGTTGAGAAGGTGATCCATCATCTCCTCTTGTGAACCACAAAGGTAACATTTGGATGGTCTAGTGAAACCTTTTTTCAAAAGATTCTCCCAAGCTAAGATTTTCCTTTGATGAACTAGCTAAATAAATAACTTTATTTTCATCCAATGGGGGCTTTGCCAAAGATTCTTCCAAACTTGATCAGGATTTAGATAGTTAAATCCTGTTACTACCTGTTTGGCTTCTTTGACTTTAAAGTTTCCTTCAGTGTTCTTTCCCCATCTTAGTTAGTCAGGCAAGGATGATACCAGAATCCTCCTATGCTCTAGATCCTAGGTAAGAAAGTCTGCCTAGGCCCTCATAGGACTTTCTTCACTGTGGCCTGGATTGTTATGAATATAATTCATAACAATTAGACAAATAAAATAAATATAAATATTAAATAATTAAATATTAATTAGGTTAAATAGTCATTAAGTTAAGTGAAAAGGCATGTCTAAAAGACATGTCCATTCACGAAAGGTCACCTGTTGAGGTATAAAAGCAGGGCCTCATTGTAAACATTCATCATCTTATATCATCTTATACAATTTAATATATTAATAAATTATTATTATTATTAAATACTTGTATGTATTTTTACATTCAAGCCTACAAGCTATCAGTTTTCTTGCTTTACCCATAGTTTTTATGCTACAGTGGTATCAGAGCCATGGCACACGATATAATTATGTGAGCCTTTGAACGTAGTTCGCCGCACAATATGCCATTACACTCACGTCTTGAATCCATGGAAAATTTAAATAAAATTCAAGAAATATTTCAGCGTTTAGAAAAATCATTTGTAGGAGTTAAAGCATGTCGAAAGGAAATCGATAATAAGGAAGATGATAACAATGGTGAAGAAATGAAACAAGAGAATGATGCAAAAGAGGCAACCAATGGAAGACAAGTAATCAGTCTAAGTGTCTCTGAAAGATTCCATGAACAAAAAAATCTAGAGGATGAGGATAGAGAAATTGAACAAGTTAGAAAACTAAGTGACCAAGGTGATGGTCACCATGTAAGTCATTCAACAATAGAGATGTGTGATGTTTTTTTCGGTTATTCTGGAGAAGAAGAACAACAATATGAGGAAGGGGAAAAGAAGAAACTAGTAGGCCTTCCCTTAAAAGTGGAGTTTCCATTACACCCACTGCTACGTCATCCACAACCAATGGGTATTCCAGATGAGGAGAAAAATAAGGCGGCTTAAAAAGCAGAGGTATCAGTTACGGAGCCTATACTTGTACCACTATCATACATCGAGTCTCAACATGACTACCTTATTGGTAATTATCCTATTGGAAGGATGATGGGATACAACTAGCAACACTGCAAATTCTTGTTGAAGTCGATCGTGTTGAGAATCTTGAATCATCTCCAGATTTGTCTGTGTTGGTTGATCGATACCTTCCAAGATAGTTGGAATCATCAAGGGAAAAAAATTAATGGGAGGAAGATGTTTTGGGGAACTACCGTACTGTTGTGCATTTATCTAAAGATGAAGCAAGGCAACAGGTGTTTCGTATTCTTCGTGCCTTGCCATATGAAAATTCAATACTCTATAATGTTAGAAAAATTAAGGACCCGATAGGGTTATTGCCCAGTCAATTGAATATCCCATTCTTGAGTTCAATATCAAAACGGGTGGCAGAGTTAGGGTTTTCTTCAAAAATGCATTCTTCCGGCGCCAACCCTAATGCCAATGGAGAAATCCGCCAAGATGAAGGTGAATCATCAAACATGCACATTAGTGAGCCACACGTGCCTGTACCACCTCTGAATGACAATAGTAAGAATGAAGGGTTGAATTGCTAGGCGGGTGGCATTTTAACTCCTATGTTAGGAGAAAATCCAAATAAGAAAACACTTGTGTTAGACTTGGACAGAACTCTGGTTCACTTCGCTTATGCACCAGTGCCAACAGGCTATAATTTTAACCTATATCTTGAGGGCAGCAACAAACCCCTGTATGTGTCGAAAAGGCCTAACGTGGACATATTGTTGCAGAAATTAGGCAGCACAAGGCTGTATGAGATTGTCATCTTCACGACAGGAGTGGAATGCTATGCAAATGATGCGGTGGACAAGATCTTGGATTTATTGCCTCCCTCACAACAAGCCATCACAAAAACAAATATAATTCCTCGCACCCACCACCTTGACAGACGCCACAACACCCATGTTGAAGGAGTCCTCGATGAAGTGAAGGACCTGTCTGTCCTGGGACGTGATCTGTGCATGTGTGGTTATGGTGCTTTGCGGCTAAACAACAATCAGTTGCGGGTTTTCAGGATGTGGCTACACCGAGCTGTAGCACAACTCCTCGGACAAACTCACACCACGACTAACCATGCTATGACTGTCGCAGGTTGGTACGCTGAACCGTCAGCAGAAATCTGCGTCGTGGTGATCCCTGTGGTGACCTGTGGCTGTCATCATAGTAATATCCACACTGAGGGTCAACCGTCAGACCGAGTGGCGTGATCGTTTAGTCAGCGGGTGAAGTGATTAAAAGGGTATGTTATGGTATGATATAACATTCATATGATTAAATTTAACAAAATAAAAATAAAAATTATATATATATATATATATATATATATATATATTTATATATTTTAACTATTTATATATAAAGTTATATTATATAACGTAATATATTATAATTAATAATTTAATTATAATTAATTATTATTATTATTAATACAAAAAACTTATTTAATAAAAAGAAAAAAAAAACCCACTCAAAATAGAGTTATTAGCGAATTATAGACGCTGAGCCAATTTTCCGCCTTCCATATGCTGAGACGACAACCGTAAAAACAATTGCCAACAATATAGCTTTGAGGACAAAGCTTCTAAAGGAACGGGCTATGTTATGAATATAATTCATAACAATTAAATAAATAAAATAAATATAAAGATTAAATAATTAAATATTAATTAGATTAAATATTCCTTAAGTTAAGTGAAAAGGCATGTCTAAAAGACATGCCCATTCACGAAAGGTCACTTGTTGAGGTATAAAAGCAAGGCCTCATTGTAAACATTCATCATCTTATGTCATCTTATACAATTTTATATATTAATAAATTATTATTATTAAATACATGTGTGTATTTTCACATTCAAGCCTACAAGCTATCAGTTTTCTTGCTTCAGCCATAGTTTATATGCTTCATAGATCCTTCCAAGTTCTCCATTTTCCATTGTTCCTTTCCTGGTCCCAGAAGTCTTTTACCATAAGTGGACTTTTGCTGTCTGTGTCATTCTTGAGAGTTTCTAATTCATCCTTATACAAATTAGGTTCCTGCTTCCAGTTGTCCTCCCAAAATCATGTTAGGTCCCTAGCTCAAATTTCCCAGGAACTATGTTTGTGAACAATACTTTTATTTTCCCAAGCAAGGTTCCAAATATGGGAGCCCTTAATGTGCCTTGACAATCTAATGTGATCTTTCTCCTGCCAACTCTTGGCATATTTTTGTGTCCAAAGCTTAGCCCAGGGAGTTGCTGATTCCTTGATCCATCTCCACCAGAGTTTAGCTCCCGAAACCTTGCTGATGGTTTCAGGATCATGAAGCCCCAACCCACCGTGGCTCTTGGGTTTGCAGATCTTGTCCTAGGCTACTAAAGCCCATTTCTTTTTTTCTTCTCCTTTGCCCCATAGAAAGTCCCTTTGTATGCTTTTGATCTGCTACTTAACTCCTTTAGGATCAGGAAGAGTTGAGAACATAAATATAGGAATGGCCTGTAGGACGGCCTATGTGAGCACAAGGCGCCTCGCCAAGTTTAAAGACTTGCATGTCCATTTTCGGATTTTGTCCTGCAGTTTATTTATAATTGGCTCCCACACTTCCTTGCTGAGAGGTTTATCTGTGAGAGGTATGCCTAGATACTTGGAAGGTAGCTGACCCCTTTGAAACCCAAGAATTCTGGTGCTATTTCTTTGAATAGCAATGCCAATGTTAAAGAAAAAAACTTTTGATTTGTTGAGGCTTACCTCTGTGCCAACAACCATAGCAAAGTCATTCAAAATTTGTTTGATTGTTCTGGTGTTATGAATATAATTCATAACAATTAAATAAATAAAATAAATATAAAGATTAAATAATTAAATATTAATTAGGTTAAATAGTCATTAAGTTAAGTGAAAAGGCATGTCTAAAAGACATGCCCATTCACAAAAGGTCACCTATTAAGGTATAAAAGCAGGGCCTCATTGTAAACATTCATCATCTTATATCATCTTATACAATTTTATATATTAATAATTATTATTATTAAATACCTGTGTCTATTTTTACATTCAAGCCTACAAGCTATCAGTTTTCTTGCTTCAGCCATGGTTTTTATGCTTCATCTAGCTTCCCTGACTGTAGGTAAGCCCTGCAGCATTGTGTCATCCACAAATCGCTGATGTGTGTTTGCTGCTCCATCCAAGGTGAGTTTGATGCCCTGGATTCTTCCTTCAGCATTAGCCATTTTAATCGCTCTACCAAGCCCTTCCATCATGAGAACAAAGAGGAAGGGTGAGAGCAGATCCCCTTGTCTGAGACCTCTGGAGGGTGTGAAGAGCCTTGAAGGAGCGCCATTAAGCAAGATGGAGAAACTAGTCGGGGTGACTAGTGCCATAATCCATCTTATCCATTTTTGGTCGAAGCCATAGGCTTTTAGAACTGCCCTTGTGTAAGACTAGCTTAGCTTATCATAAGCTTTCGCTAGGTCTAATTGAATGATCATACCAACTTGTTTGTTGCTTTTGAGAGAGTGTACCACGTCATGAGCTTGGATGATATTATTGAGGATTTGTCTTCCTTCCACATAACTTGTTTGATCCTCTGAGATGAGAGCTAGTAAAAGGAGCTCGTGTCTATTGGCAATCACCTTGGAAATAATTTTATACACCACATTACATAAGGCTATGGGTCTAAAGCCATCTGGAGTCATGCCATTTTCTTTTTTTGGGATCAAAGCTATGAAGGAAGCATTAAACGCCTTCAGAACCTTTTTGGATCTTCTTGAGTCTTGCACCACCTCAAGGATATCTTGTTTGATTGTTTTCCAACATGCTGTGAAGAAGTCTAAATTGAACCCATCCACGCCTGGAGCTTTTCCATTTTGCATTTCATTGATCACTTCACTGACCTCCTCTTCCGACACTGGCCTGTTAAGATTGTGGTTATCTTCTTTGGTAACCAGCTGAGGGATATATTGAGTGAAATGGTTGATGAACCTAGATCTATCCCCCAGAGGCTCCTCTGCAATACTAAGGAAATGTTGTACAAGGAGAGATTCCATGTATATGTGAGAGATGATTTCTCTCCCTTAAGAGTTTTTGAGCTTTGTGATTCTGTTGTGTGCCTTGTGATCCATTGTGGATTTATGAAAGAACTTTGTGTTTCTTTCTCCCTCTTTAATCCACTGAATCCTTGACTTTTGTCTCCAGAAAATCTCCTCTTGCAAGCACCATTCTTCCCATTCTTCCTGCATAGAACCAGATAGCTTTTTCCATTTCTCTGTAAAGCCCTCTGTGATGTTGATCTGATTGATCTCCTGGAGTTTCTACTCAGCTTCTCTTTTGGCTTTGAAGATATTGCCAAATTCCTTTTTGTTCCAACCTTTAAGCTTGGATTTTATATGTTTAAATTTCTATTGGAGCAGGAACATTCTAATGCCTTGAATGTTTAGATCCTCTCTCCACCATTTGTCAATATTACTGGTGAATTCAGGATGAGAGAGCCAGGCATTCTCAAACATGAAAGGTTTGTTTCTTTGTGTACCCATAAAAGTGGCTTCCAAATGTACATGCCAATGATCCAAACCTACAAAGGGAAGAATAGAAGCTATTATGGCAGGGCCTGAGAGAAAGAGGTCCTTTGAGATAATAAATCTATCTAGTCTAGATGCGACTTGTGAAGCTCCTCCCCTTTTCTTGGTCCAGGTGAAGGTCCCATTTATTGTTCTAGTGTCCACTAACCCCATGTTCATTATGAAGTTCTAGAAGGCCATGGAGTCTCTGCCTAGCTGTCTGGTACCACCTTTTTTCTCTGTAAGAGATCTTATCATATTGAAATCTCCTGAAATGATCTAGGGCATATTAGGGTGTCTTGCTCTTAGTTCCTCAAGGGAGGTGAGAAGCTTGAGTTTGTCTTCTTGCTTTTGAGGTCCATAGACATTTGTGATCATGTATATCTTTTTATCACCTAAAGGTTGACAAACCAAAGAAAGATAGTTCCTAGATGCCTCAACATCTAGGATTCCAAATTTTTGTGGATCCCACAGCGTGAGAATCCCCCCCGCTGAGTTTTTTTTTTTAACCTCTAGATACTCATACTTGATTAGCCATTTATTATGAATTTCTTTAATCTTATCCATCGAACATTTTGTCTCGTGAATAAAAACCATATTTGGTTTTTCTTCTTTTATTCTAGTACTGAGATTTCTTTGTTTCCTTCTATTTCCTATGCATATTAATATTCCAAGTTGTGAGCTTCATTAAGAAAGGTTTGTAAAGGAGTTACTGGTAAGCTCTTTCATCTTACCTGAGTTAATCAATTGTTTCCACATTCATTCAACAACTCCTTTTGTCTTTTTCTTCCTCTTTTCCTGCCTGGGTTTTTTGGAGATTGTGCCTCTGTCTCCTCCATCATTTTGATCCCTCTATGTTCTTGGTTTTCATGATTTCTTTTGACTCTAGTTCCCTTCATTTGTGATCTCCATAGGAAGAGCTGTTGAACCCTGTCATTGCCTCTTTTGGCAAGGAGTCCACTCCTCTATTCGTTCCTTGTTCCAGAAATTTCTCTAGATCCAGATTTTCCCTATCTAGAATCTCTTGCAGTTCATGGTCCTCTCATGGTCCCTATTTATCTCCATCATGTTTTCTATGATATCTTCCATGTTTTCATCCCTTTCCTTCTCAGTGATAATGTTCTCCATTTCCTGGTTCGTTTCTTTGTTTCCTTCTTCTTCTTCTAGGATCTTAAAGCTATTGTGGCTCGGTTGTTTTTCCTCATTGATCTTCTTTTGCGGCCTCTTTTTGCCTTTCCCTTTGCCCCCAACCTTGGTAAAACCCTCAGGATTTTTATCCACAGTGGTTTTCACATTTCACTCGATATTGTTTGTTGGGTAGTCTCTATATAGATGCCCATGCTCATGGCATTTGCGGCATCTAAATGGAATGTGCTCATAGTCCACCACCTATACCCATTCTTCATCATATACTTCTAAAACTATCGCGTTCGGAAGTGCTCCAGATAAGTCCATTTCCACACAGATCCGAGTGAAGGAGGTGTATTTTCCTTTCAAAGTCGCATCTAAGATCTTTAGAAAATGCCCCAGTTTGTTGCCTATTGTTTTTAGTGATTCCGGTAACCAATAATCCAGAGGAAGGGAGTATAGTTTGATCCATACTAGTACCGATGAAAATGTCTCGTGTTCCGGAACAAAGTTCATTATCCATGGCCGCATGTAGAGGCCAACAACAACATAGAAATATGGTCCTCCTTCAAACACTCTATCTTTATCCTCTAAGCTTGTGAATACTACTGTGAAAAAGCCCTTGGATCCCAAATGAAGGTTTATTTCCCCCCTTTGGCTTCCAGTGGCTCCTTATCCAGACATGCAACACCCTCTCCGTCGGCCATATTCCCATGAATTTGAAAATGATCGCATGTTCCGTCATATGATCCCTATGCGCTTGTAGCGCAGGGTCGCTCAAGATGACTGGAGGAATGGTGTTCAACTTAGGTTTTCAGACCCCAGATGTCCTTACAGAAGTAGGTTTTTGACTGCTATCCCCTTTCTCCTTTTCCTTACTAGCTTCCTGCTGCTCCCCTTCCTGTTCATGAGGTCTGTTTCCTCCCAATGTGTCCGTGTTACTTGCCCCTGTTGCCTTCTCCAATGACTTCTTGAAACGCTGCTTTCCCACGTCCTTGCTTCTATCCGTAACTACTTGACCGTAGGAGGGAGCAACACCCCCCCCTGCGCATCCTGCCATGGTGCCCAACGTCAAAACCCTAACCCTAGTTGAAGTTGCAGAGCCTCCCGCACATATGTTTCCTCCTAGTGTGTCTGTCGTTCGGCATGAAACAAGATTATTCACTTGAACCAAGATAAGTATCTTAAATGTGTACTTAAAACAGTTTGGGATGTACATGTGTGCAAACCTGTAGCCACTCCATTGTTGATGTCGAATTACACATGGATATTAATTTTCATATTAGAGGGTAAAACTGAGTTTTACTCCAAAAATGCTATAGAAATTTTACATATCCAATGATTTGTTCCAAAATGGATATTGATTTTGCTGAATTTTGTTATCCTATCTTTTGAGATAACTTACCCCGCAAGATTGTTAGGCAAGCAAAGAAAATTGATCGGTAGCACAAAAGAATACATAAGCTATGGTATTTGTTAAACTGTGGCACCATTGATAATAATCCATTAAACCTAAGGGTTTTTGTAATTCTGATTGGGAGATGTGGACAGTGGAAGAACTAAAATAGACTATCTTAATTTGGAGTAATTCATGGAACCCTTACAGTGTCAAGTGAAGTATAAGTCGTGTCAAACAACAAAATAAGATATCTACAGCCAAATAAGACATCTAGTTTAAAATGTTGGCTGTAGATATAGCTAAATCAACATGGTCCAAATTCACTGGAGTGGGATAGCTAGGATTCCATCTCTATTTATTAAATATCATTGAATTCATACCATTTCACCAGAGAATGTTTTACAGGTTAAATACAAGTTCAATACCATTCAACATATGTCAACAAATATCTTCCTTCAAAAGTGAAATGTATTTATTGCTTGGTGCAGATATAGTAGTTACATGGAATCAATACATAAGATTGAGTACCCCACAGATAGCTAAGTAGAAGATAGCAGGTCCAAGCACAAGACAATAACAAACTAGTTTCAGGTACTTCCTTCAAACTAGTATAGAGCAATAAGGTTAGAATTTGCACAATATTCACTACCTTCAACCACTTTCAGAATTCCTTGTGATAAGTTTCAGAAGCACGGAGATCACTTTTGAATGTGATCAATAGATCCAATGGTTATTGATAATGACTAACTGGACGTTCTTAAAAGATGAAAAGATCTTGCTTTTGAGAGTATTGAAATAAAAGTTGCACATTCACTCACTAGATCTAGAGCTATTCAACTCATATTAATTGGATTTAGAGTCCAGCCATGCCTAGAATAGTGGTTGCACTATTCATAGAATGCTGCTAGCATTTTCTCATCTATTACAATCGTAGAGTATGCTTTCTAGCTAATTATACGTTTGAGAAAAGAGGCCAGACTAGGACTCATGAGGTGTTATGAATTTAATTATTCTATATGTTATGAATAAAATATAGGAAATAATGTAAATGAAACGAACAAAGTTTGTTCTTCATGTTAAATACTCCAAAAGACTTGGAATATAAAGATCTCCATTGAGATACAAGAATATATATTAAAATGTATGAATAAGAATAATAATACAATGGGAGCAAGAGGTTTGCTTATATACCAAGCATGTGTCTCTTCATGGAGAGTCATGTCTCATTTAGACATGCCTCTTCAACCTAATTACTAATTAACTAATCATTATTTATGATTATTATCATTTACATTATTTCCTATATATTTTATTCATAACATTGCCTTCCTCCTCAAAAAAGCTTTGTCCTCAAAGCTTGTTGATGCAAAAGGCTCGACCTCTTTTTCAGTTTTAAATGTATTCTCATCTCATCACTGTCATCTTCGTTGATACAAGTTGATATGATCTTCTAAGTGATAAACAAAAATGTCGCACTGAGAAGGGATCAGACCATCCTAGATTAATCTTTTGTGGAATTTTGTGGTTACCGGATACTTTGGGTGAATTGTTATCACAACACCGAATTGTACTAACATTAGTAGTCTTTGGAACATAAGTTTGTCCTTTAAGTTTTGATTGATACAGATTCGTAGATTGATTGTGGTGTCTATCGACGTGATTCAGATGTAGATAACGGGTTCTTTGGTTTGGTTTTCCCTTATCATGCATATGGAATTTTCTTGATTTACTTCAGAAACTAATGTTGTTAATTTAATTACAGATTCTTCACTTGAAATTTTCATCGTCTGAACTACAACATCCGAATACCCCCTCAACTAGATGGTCATCTTCTTGAGTTCTGATATTTACTGAATCAATATTCATTCCTCTTTCTTCAACTTGGTCAGCTACATCTGAAGACTTCGATATGTATTCTGTGTTGAGTTCTAGTTTGCTTTTCAATATTTTTTTGTCATTTTTAAGTTTCTTAATTTGCGTCAATAATTTCTTGTTGTGGTCCTTGAGGCGAGTAACTTCTTTATTTTTTTCAATGATGATTTTGTCAATTTCCCTCTGCATATTATGTATTACTTTTTTACTTTCTTGAGAAATGACTTTTGCGATATCTTACATATCGCATGGTGTTACGGAATCTAGTTTCACTGTAACATCTTGTAATGTTATATTTTTCTTTTTGTATGAAAATGTCAAAAACTTCTTCTTCATATTTAGGATAACAGATCCTAGTGATTCAATCCAAAGCGAACCCAAAATTATATCACTGTTGTCGCAAAATAAGGTTTTAATGGTGAATGCAATACAAAAGTATAGTCTCCAATACTTAGTTGTAGATTGTGTATGTTGTATTGTTTGTCACTTGTGTCAACAAAACTTGTTTCGATTATATTTTATTCAAAAATCACTAATTGGTTAGCACATTTAGTACTAACATAATAATTATTTTGAGTAAGATCAATAGAGATGATAACATCATTTCTCGCAAGTGATCCTGTGAGTTTGAATAGCAAATTAACACATATAGTAAAAGTTTTAGGAAATCTTCCCTCTTTCATTTCCGAATTCGACTCAATTTCTTTCTTGTCAGTGATTGCCTCCATTTTTGCTTTTGTCAAGATGAGCTTGGGTTATTTTTTTTAAATAACCCTTTCTAAAATATTATTCCCTTTTTTTTAAAATTATAATACCCTTGTAACTTAAAAAAAAAAAGCTTTATAATGTATGATTTTAATATATGTTCAAGTCTCTTTTTTTTAACCTTTTACCCAAATTAAAAATATTATTTTTAATATATACCATTTCAATTGTGATGAGAAGCCATGACTATGCAAATGGTCACTTGGAAATTTTTTACCATTTCAATTGTGATGAGAAGATGTGATTGTACAAATAGTCATTTGGAAATTTTAACTTGGAGTACGGATTTCTAGAGAACAATTGGATCGTTGTTAGGTATAAGGTATGTGAATCAAACAAATGGATTTGAATTTTGTAATGGAATGATTTAAAATTGAAAAATATAAAGTACATGTGTTGAAAAAATGGGCGTGCTGTGATTAATCTCATTACACAAAAATGATAATTATGTTGTTCAACGGTGGCTACAAGTGGAAACGACCACAACAAGGTTGGTAGGGGAGATAACAATGAATGTAGTAGTGGAATAATGAGCGTAGCTAGGGACCTAGTGGAAAACGGATCAACGTGGTGGAGGATGAGGCTAAGGGTGGAAACGAAAAAGGCAAAAGAGGGGGAATGGATGATGGTAATGGCCTGTGGAAGTGACTGCTACATGTAAGTGGTGGCGGTTGCAGGCGAGTGACAATAGTGTGCAAGGGAAATAAAACAGTGGTTGTCGTGGGGCTTAGCCAAGATGGCGGCTCCCTTATTTTTTTACTTTGTCGCGGGGGCTTTATTGAAGGTTGTAGACTTTGGTGGTTGTGTTTCTAAGGCGGAAGGGGCTATGAAGGATGTAGACAGTGATTGGTAGGCTGTAGGGAGAAAGCCAGACGATGGATGTACAGATGTCGGGTGGCCACTGCTGTTGTGCGGCCATCGATTGGTGGTTGAACAATCGGTTGTGGGTTGGCGACGCTCGCTGGGACATCTATGTGAAGTGGAAATGTTGTGTTGTACAATGGACTGTGAACGATGGTTTCCAAGCGGCAGAATGTTGGCAGTGGCGACTGTGAAGTGGAAGGTGCGGCCTTACGACTGCGTTGTGTTTTTTTTTCTTTCTTTTATGGCCAAGGGCCAATTGGTGAAAATGGAGAAACTCCAAAGCTTGTAGCGAAATGCTTCAACGGCAACGAAGTTGACGAATTTTGATGGCCAAAGACCTGGATCAAAGAATGAAGCTCTTGTGCAGCTGTTGAGCGACCAGAGGATCAAACGACTGTAATACTAAATGAAGCGAACAAAGTTCATTCTTCAAATTAAATACTCCAGAAGGCTTGGAATATAAAGATCTCCATTGAGATACAAGAATATATATTAAATGTATGAATAAAAATGATGATACAATGAGAGCGAGAGCCTTGCTTATATACCAAATAGGTGTCTTCATGGAGATTCATGTCTCATTTAGACATGCCTCGTCAACCTAATTACTAATTAACTAATCATTATTTATAATTCTTATCATTTACATTATTTTCTACATATTTTGTTCATAACACTATTTTATAAAGTAAAACTAGACTAAATTCTCGTTTATTGCCATATAGGACAACAATATGAATTTAAAAGAATAACAAAACTTCAAGAGGAAAATGATCAAGAATACTGGATCGCTGACACGGTAAGAGAATATTATCAATCATAAGACACATATTGGTTCACAATATCACTCTCTGGAACAATTGCAAAAATGTCACCTAGTAAAAATGGAGATAAAACCTCACTACAAGAACTGATTTTAGAATTCAATATCCAAAACTGGATTGCATCCCAAGCTTCTCATAAAACAACATCCTTGATCCTCATTGTGGCTATGCGCTTGGAAACTAGTTTATGAGAAACGAATACACTCACTCTTGTTGTCAGCAACAGCCATGGTATAATCCCAATCTGCATATATTTTTTAGCAAAATAAGATTTATTTTACTTTATATTCATCAACTGACAATAATTTAAACCCTTGTGAATGGTCTACAAGCAACAAAACTGACATGCACATAAAGATGCATACCTTCACAAGGCAATCTTTACTACCTCCAACCCTCAATGATAATGCACTCCCTGAAAATAATTTGGAAATGAACAAAATAAATGGATTATATTAATGTCCACTCATAATCTAACAAAAAACAATGGGACTCATGAGTGTGGTTAGTACAAATCGTAAAATAAGGAGTGACTAATGCATCTCCTAAAATAGTAAGAATATAATCTGACAATAATGTACTAAGACAAAATAGGGAAAAATAAAATGGCAGATGTAGCATTCATGTTGGAAAAAAACTAATAAATGCACATAAGAATGTGAGATGCTAAAAGCCTCAGCACCCCACAACCGGCCCACCTTTTCTGAACATATAAAGGACATGACATAAATGAAGGAAACAATCAAACTACTGCAATTGGCTGTGAATATGCTCACAGATGAAAATGATAGCAGGTCTCTGGAAGAGGCCATAGTCATTAAGGATTCTCATTAACCCTAAGAGACCCTCCTACCCTCTGAACTTGTGGTTTTTCCTGTCAATACACTTTATTCTTAGTAGGATTCACAGGCATTATGATCTATTACAAGTTAATATTGCCTCCAGGAAGGCACTGTGTACTCTTTTTCACGAGTACTTATGTCAGCAATGATGAACATGGTTTCTATGTTTTGAAAACAGTCAAGATTCATCCATTTAACTGCCACTGTCATGTGAGATACAAGCGCCATAGTTTAACCTGAACTCTGTTCTCTTGTGATTTTTGATAGACTTTGAAGTATCCACCTCGGCAAGGTCTACCACCAGCTCTTGGCCAGACTTTGTCAGAACATTTTTGTACTTCTATGTTATAAATTACAATTTCTTTCTTTTATTTACCAAAAGAAACAATATGAGATGCTATAACTACACATAACTATACAGCCTACAGCATAGCCAGTAAATACAAACAGAATAAAAGATTATTGGTTTGTGGACTTGATATAACTAACAAGTCCTTTTGAACTGATGAGTAAGCATTTGTTCGTGTTTGGAAAATGTAACTATGCTCTATCTTCATAATTCAATTTTTGTATATTGTATATATATATATATATATATATATATATATTAATATATATATATATATATATATATATTTTGAAAGCATGGATTTTATGCTCTATTTTATTTTGTCAATTAGGTTTGCTGTCACCCAAATTGTACAAGAAAGGTGCGACAATGCTCAAGACAGGGGTTGTCACTTTGATCCCCACCCTCTCTGTTCTAGTTGTCTCCCTACAACATGCTATGGAGAGGGCGGGGATCAGAGTGACAGCCCCCGTCCTAAGTGTTGTCGCACCTTGCCTGTACAGTTTGGGCAGCAACATTTCTGGCGTCATTGCCGGGGATAAGTTTATCTTGTTCTCGGCATTTTAACGACATTCTCTTCATCTTTTCATCCTCTCATCCTTCATATTTTCACTAATCTTCTCATTACCTTGTCCACATTCTCGATTTGCACCTTAGCACCTAGACATTTGGGTTAGTTTCTTGTTTGGGTGGTGAATCCACTTATTCATCCATTCACAAGACCTTATACTAGAAGAAATCATGGTAGCTTGGTTAACACCGCTCCTGATCCTAAAAAGGTTCTAAGAGCTCAATTAAACAAATTACTATCTAGTAAGCATTGAATCTTTCTCGAACAAGAAGCCCTCCCTGATATCCACTTGCTTTTCCCTAATTCCATCAGTCAAGACATCACAGGTTTTTACAAGCCTTGCAACTTTACCAATATCCGAGGGTGCCCTCATAATCTTCTAGATGCTGGTTTAGATAGGATCCCTATGTTTTAGAGGAACAATGCAATCACTGTTGATGCTCACATCGGGAAGTTCACATCTTTCCTACTAAGACATTCTCACGCCGCTACCTACAATCATGAAGATGTTAGAATGAAGCTCTTTGTTCTCTCTTTATAAGATGATGCATTGCAATGGTCCTTAGACAAGCCCGATAATTCTTTTGATTCTCTGCAAGCTATCATTAATGCATTTAAGGGTAAATATGGGGACAAAAGAGAGGGAAGATATGTGTTCAAAGCCATCAACAACATTAAGAAGAATGAGAATGAAATAATTGAAGAATTTAATCAAAGATTCAATGGTACTATAAAAGAAATGACTCTGGATTATAAACCTCCAGACAAGTCTTTGTTAGAGCAGTATCTTGAAGCCTTTTGTGTTGATACATCTTATGAAATTAGACGTGCTAAACCAACAGACTTAGCCACTGCTCAGGCTACTGTCGAAGAATTGGAAAAAGATAAGAAAGTGTCTGGTAAGTCAGAAATTCCTAGTTTTGAAAGAGGTATGATCAGAGCTAAAGGAAAAGAAATAAAGGAGGTAGAGTATGACCCAATCAAGGAATTAAATCAAATGATTAAGGAAATGAGAATTGAGCATGCTAAAGAAATGAGTGCCATGCAGTCTAGGTTAATTCAAATGGAACAAAATTAAGCTCAGAATGTTCAACCTCGAAATAATAATAATAATCGAGGTAACAATAATCCATGGCCAAGAAGGAGTCCTCCTAATGATCAAAGGCCTCCTACTTTGCTTGAATCCGCCAATGTCATTAATCAACCTATACCTTTCTGCAGGCCATGTGAATAATTCCACGAGGAAAGTTCATGTGCTCTTGCTAGAAGACTCCTAGATGAGGGAACCAATGAACAAATAAATAATGTTAATTCTTCAAAGGAAGGTCGTTGCACAAACATGATTCCTTCGTCTTTCACCATCAATAATTTTAGCGATGAAAATGATCCTATCACCTAAATGTATGGAAAAACTCCATCTCAGGAGTAGATTCTGGAAATTGCTAGAAGTAAAGGTTGCACTTATCAAAAGAAGGGCAAAGATCAAAATAAGAATAAACAAGTTGCATCTAAAAGCTATTAATCAAGATTCAAAATTGATTGGCCTGCATGGATAAATAATGTCAAGAGTTTTGTCTCAGTGCTAAAACTTCTAAAGATTCCTTCCCAAAGGGCAATGTTCTTCAAACCTCTAGGCATGGCTCAACAGGATAAGACTGATACACACCTAAAGGGTGAAGAAATTAAGTTAAAGGATCTAAATTGTTACATTATGAATGAAGATAATCAACCTTTCTTCCTAAATTTATAAGTTGATGACTACTTGCTTCACAACTGTATGCTGGATTCTGAGGCCTTTACTAATATCATAACTAAGAAGGTTATGGACCAGTTGAATTTGATAATTTCAAGGCCCTATCACAACATTTTCTAATATGGATTCGAAGAAGATTGAAGTCCTCGGTGTAGTTAAATACTCGCAGGTTGCCTTGGCAAATTATCCATACAAGATTATCACCATGGACATAGCAATCATAGATGTGCCAGATATATGGGAAATGATTTTATCCAGAAAGTTTGCAACTGAATTACGTGGGTGTATTAAGATGGATCTATCGTATGCTACTATTCCCGCAATAGCAAGTGTTATGATCAGATTGTACAGAGAGGTAGAAAGAAGGTACCATGTTGAAAATCCAAAGAGGCCAGACAATGATGAGGAAATTGAACCACAGGGTCATCCTTCAAAGCATAATGCAATTGTGACTGAGTTCTTCAAGCCTATATATAATTTTTCTTCATCTCATCTTCCAAGTAAGAAAAGAAGAAGGCTTGATTTTCACAAGGATATGTAACACAGTGATGAAAGTTGACATCATCTAAAAATGGTCAAGATTCAAAAGAGACATCTGACAAGAAACTGATCGAATTACCCGTAACCAAACAAGTGTTCCAGATTGTGCCACAAGGATGACATCGAATGCCATAGAGCATCTTTTGTATTGTATCTCTAACCCTACACGCTTAGTTAGGATTTCATTATGTCATTAGTTAGTTTTCTTTCATGCATTTGTATTTTATGTCTTTACGTTTTTATGTTAGAGTAGAATTTTTCTATTCCAGCAGATGTTCTATATATACATGATGATTTTGATTTTGAACGGATATCTATTTGCTGGACTTCTGATTTCTTGGATATAGGATCATGGATTCTCACATTCCTTCAACGAAGCAATGTGTCCCCAAGTAAAGACAAATGTTGACCACACTTTGTCAACAGTCCAAGGAAGCAGAATGCAAAGACATGAAGAATTTTTTTTAAAGTTCAAACTCATCAGCCAACACTATTGTATCGTTGTAAACCCAATTTCTACAAGTTATATTGTAAATGATGCTAGTATGACCATTTATTTATGTAACAACAGCTAGGTAAGCCTCTTATTTTTCCAAAAGATTTCACCTTAGGAAGTTTTTTAACCTCACCGAATTATTCGTGTTTCTAAACACAAATAATCGGCAGAGTTTTTCTTCCAGCTTAACCCCAAAGCTAGGGTGGAATTCATTGACAAGGTCTTAGGTGAGTTTTAGTGTTATATAGAGTCTTTGTAAGAGTATGTTTGGGAATAATTTAAGTACATTTGGCTAAATTATTTTATTACAAACACACTTGATTTATACTAGATCATATTGAGTCGCAGAATTGGGTAAATTATTGAGGTGTGAGTCTAAATGTGTTTTCCCCTTTCAAGGGTTGATATTGTAATAATTTGATGTAAAAAATATATTAGTGCATTGTACCTCATTTTTAGACACCATGGCTAAAATATTTAAGTGGAAAAATTATTAATCCCCTCTAGTGTCAATTAATTAATTTTTCTGGCTAAATTAAATAAAAAACCATCAATGACAATAATGCCATCACTTTGCCCACAGGGCCAAATTTGGCTGCAAATTGCAGTGTGACCAACATTGACTTTTGACTATTTTGATTGGTTTTGACAAGTGATGACCTACTGAAGATTGACCATGTTTAATTGGTATTTTTGACTTGAATATTAGCATAGATTTCTATAAAAATTGGATTTGTAAACCTTGCTAAAGCATAATTTCTCCTAAAAGAAAAGTTGTTGGGTTTTCTCCCAAGGTTGGGTTTCCCAGGGTAAAAAATAGTCTTGTAAAATTCCTCCTTGGAAAACACCTAAAATACCCCTATGTTTTTTCTGAGTTTCGATGGTTTACTGTCGTAGATGCATTTCTTTTTCAACTTGTTGCAAATAACATTAGTAGTAAATATCATATACCAAGAGAATGCTTCTGATAACATAGTCTAGTTTGTAGTGTGGCCAGAATCACATGTGGTGTTGATATTAATGTTTATAACAATATTGCACAACTCGTACTCGTATAATACTCATCTGGCTATTGACTCATCAACTCGTATAAGACTTGGGAATGACCCGTATAAGACTCGTCAAAATACAAAAAAACCTTAAAATATGGTAAATTTTAAACACAAAAAAGAAACTAATGACAATTCCAATCCTTATAAGTTATAAAAACCACAATATATGCAATAATTCATAACATCATCTCATATTTATAAAAGTACAACATAACATATTCGATTTTTGTAAGCAACACATTTAAACATTGAATAAGAAAAGGATCATGATTCCATAGTTAAAATAAAAAATGTCAGCAAGTTCAAAATTCAAATACATACGTCATAAATGATAAATGATTCTCATAACTTTGCAATTTCTCTAGCAGCCAAATTGGGATGGAATGTACTTATTTGCAGGAATCTTTGGGCAGAGGTGGTCTCCCAGAAGTATATATCCCCACTCCATCCCCTTGATTGGATCCGACAACCTACTTGGGACAGATCAAACATTTCAACGGTTTGGAGGGCGGTCCTCAATTTGCTTGCATATATCGGGGATGGACTGACATGGAATATTGGCAATGGAAATTTGGTACGAATTGGGTTGGACCCATGGATTGCATGCAGGAACGCTCATTAACTACCCCAAGATCTGCTACACTATCTCTCAAATGCAGGATTTACTAGACTTGCCCATATTGTTGATCAGGGCAACACTTCTATCTTTAGACAAGCCTAGAAATCTTCTGGCATATTGGGCATCCCTCCCATTTGGCATACCATCTGGCAATCTTATACAAATTCTCTTTTGGAATCCCATGTCTGGATCAATGAGGGGAGGATGAGCTTATATGGTCTCACTCACTTAATGGAAAATACTCCCCAAAGTATGGTTATCTTCAGCTTTCTATCCCTGTTTAGTGGTGGAATGTTCTCTGGAAATTGAAGGCACCACCCAGAGTAAAATTATTCATGTGGTGTATTCTCCGGAATAAGGTTCCTACTAGGGATAATCTCCAAAAGCGATCCTATCATGATCCATCCTGGTGTTCATTTTGCAAACAAGACTTGGAAACTGTTGATCATCTATTTCTTACATGCCCTATAACCACTGCTATCTGGTAAGAAGTACTTACACTTCTTCATCTTCAATCTAGATGGCAAGGGGTGGACATCTTGGAGGTCTGGCAACTGTGGTGGTCAACTACACAAACACACAGGATTTGGAATCTACTCATTCTAATCTAATGGAGTATTTGGCTTCAAAGGAATAAAATCATTTTCATTGGCACCATTCCTCAATGGCCGCATGTCACTACACACCTTATCTCTATATATCATTGCATCCCGGAGGAAGACCATCATCACTACTAAGATTATTGACAAGAATACTCCATGGGCATATTTTGATGGCTTGGCTCAGCATCATGGCTGTGGCAGAGGCATCCTTTTACACATCACTAGTAATCACTACTATAAGATTTAGATGGATCTGGGGGATGGGACAAACAATTTTGTTGAACTTATTTCTTTCCGTCATTTATTATTTTTTTCCCTTGAGAAAGGATGTCGTCGCTTACAGATCTTTGGTGACTCTAAATTAATCATAAACTGGTTTAATCACCTAACTACATGTCACATTCACACACTCTGGCATATTTTGGATGAAACTATGATGCTGAAAACTCATTTTGACTTTGTCATCATATATACATGGAACACAATCAAATTTCTGATCAGCTATCCAAAGAGGCCCCACACCAACCACGAGAGATCTGGTTGATACAAGAACAGTCGGATCAAGAATCCTACAGCTACTACCATCGGCCATATGAGGATTAGCAACAGAAAGGGGTCAACAGGCCCTGATTATATTGTCATATCTGGGATTTTTTAATGTATTTAATTTTTGTCTCTATACATTTTATGTTTATATATTGACAAGAACATATCATATGTAATTATTTAACAGTCTCCCAATCTTGGGATAGATATATTTTTTGATAGAACATCACAGTCAGTGGCTTTGACCACTCATACAACATATGCTTGTTGCATCTACATCATGTAATTTTCAACAAATCAATGAAAATTACAATTTTTCCTTGGGTAAAAAAATGATTGTCTCATAACAATCTCGAGTCTCATCACTCATGGACGACAATGCCTACAACAAGCCCTCGTGGAGCTAGTGGTAACATCAAAAGGTTGAAGCAACTGTGAGGCAGGTGTATTTGGGGACTCCATTTGAGATGGCAAACTAGAGAGACCCTCAGTCTTTTCATCAAGCCAACTCAAATCAGGGGACTCCTCCTCCACAACCCAATCAAACTCTAAATCAATAATATTCAATAAAATTGGGTATGTATCATTTGGTTGCACTTATTATGTGAGCATTCGAACGTTGTAGTAGATGAAAACCAACTTCTCCAATCTCTCATGCTCCAACATGTTTCTCTTTTTGCCATGGATGTACTCAAACACTGACCAATTGCACTCACAAGAAGAAACATTGTAGGGTTGACTCAGAACTCTAATGGCGAATTCTTGTAATTGTGGTGCCTCAATGCCACAATCTATCCACCAATGAGCTGGAAAAAAATAACGACAAAGATTATTAGTTTGCAATGCGAAGTATATAAAAGAGAACTAGCAAAATTGCAAGCTAAGTTCTAAAAATTTGCACTTACAATGCATTTTCTTGTCCTTGAGATGTTCGCTTGTGCTGAAAACAAACATGCCAGATGCTTCGTTGTATGTTGATTTGTTAATTTATGGCATGTTCTATGCTTATAACAGTTTACTTCTTTTTCTTATTATATTCCACAGATTAGCAATCACATGTACATAAAGTAAAGCGCAGATAGAACATTAAACGATCGACAGAAAACAAGCCAAGATAAGAGACACAAGATGTGGCCGCTAGCCAGGGACAAACCCCACAATGTGTGGGGAAACCCTTTGATCAAATCTTATTTTATCTTCAATAATTCAGCAAAGAGAAATAGTACAATAAATCTGATTTATATCAATAGTAGCAAACCCTAGATCAATAGCATCAGCATTAGCAGCTTCATCATCAAAACTAGGGCAGTCGATATCTCACAAACCAACCGTCGGCTCGACTTGATTCCACCACCAAAAGTTTCAGCCTTCAGAGGAGGTTTAGATGAACCTACAACGCAGTTCAGAAGAGGAGGTTTGATGGTCCACGTTGGTCAAACTTTGGATCTGCAATTGCAGCTTCAGTTTCAGCAGATTCCTTCCAACTAGGGCAGGCGATATCTCGCAAACCGATCGTCGGATTGACTTGATTCCACCACCAAAAGTTGCAGGTTTTAGAGGAGGTTCAGATGAACCTATAGCGCAGTTCAGAAGAGGAGGTTTGATGGTCCACACTGGTCAAACTTTTGATCTACAGTTGCAGCTTCAGTTTTAGCAACTTCCTTCCACATGTGTGAGAGAGACTCTTTTTTGCATAGTAGAGAAAACGCTCTTTTCTGCGCAGAAGAGAGAAAGAGAGATGTGATGAGATGAGTGAGTGCAAATGAGGAAAAGTCCTCTTGTATTTATACACAACGTTGATGTTTGAATAGATGCGACTATTGGGCTTCTGAGCCTACATGGGTTGTGGGTCTGCTTGATAATAATTCCATAATCAAAATAAATTCATATCTCCATAAATACTTATCGGAATCAAATGATCTTTAGATCAATCCTACACCTCTTGACGAGAGGAATATAATAAAAATATTATTAGCCATGAATAAGATGACCCACATGAAGTTTGGCTCTAGTTGCCAATTCAACACTCCCTCTCAACTAGGGAGAACTTCATCTGCAATCTGTCTGTCGGTCACTACTATTCATCCATCAAATGCACTGCCCTGTACAGGCTAACACTTGCCCTGCTCTGCTCTATTCTGCCTATTCTACTTTGTCTTGTTTTACTCTGCTTTTTTCTGAATTATGAAGAAAAAGAAATGATCGAGGATGTATCATACTGAATTAAAGACAACCTCAGAGTATGTACCACTGGTCCCAAACCAGTCTCAACTGACTCGAAGTTAGTGTCATAGTATGTACAACTCCTACCACTAGTCCCAGACCAGTATCATTGATCCCAGATCAATGGAGTTCATCCTAGTGTAAGAATTACGGTAGATACAATGATGCATCCATCGGTACTACTATGGTCCCTAACTTCATTTCCCTGCGCATTGATCAGATGAAAGGTACTTCCCATGAGTCCCAGACTACATGGGTAGGATGCTTCGACAGGAGAACTAATCAATCCTGTCCTCAAAGGAGAACACATCAATCCTACTACAATCGCCATGGAGAACACATCAATCCAAGGCTCACAGGAGAACACATCAATCCTGCTACAATCGCCATGGAGAACACATCAATCCAGGCCTCACAGGAGAACACAT
>APFE030420840.1:0-136224 GCA_000404065.3 Pinus taeda
TGATGGCTTGATTTTTGATTGGTCTGCAAAGTATACTGCTCCATCAACATTGTCAATGAAATCTTCAAAAAATCTTTTCTATGAGTCATGTGGCAGGTTGCTCCTGAATCAAGCAACCAATCATTTTTCCAAGAAGCAAGTGAAGCATTAAATAAATCTTCATTTACTCCAATATTACATTGTGCCACAACATAGTGAGTGGATTCAAGTGCTTTATCTTTGTCTGTATCATTAGTTTCACCTTTCTGTTGGTTTCTTTTCTGCTCAATTTTGTCCCATGGTAACTTGCATGTAGAGGCATCATTTCATCCATTTCTCTTGCAGCATATGCAATGCAAATTTGCCTTTTCTCCTTGAGAGTGTCTGCTCCCCCTGCCTCTAAAATATCTTCCTCTTCCTCTTCGACCACCTCTTCCTCTTGAAGAATCTTAAGCGGGGTGCTTTTCTTTATGAGCAAGGCACACAACCTCTTCACAAACTTCAAGGGTTGTCTTCTTTCCAAAAGCTTTCTCTCTTTCAGTAAACTTTTTCACAAGAGAGTCAAAGGTGATATCTTTGAGATTTCCATTTGCTTGCAATGACTCAATATAATTGGAGTAAGTAGGATAAAGTGCCTTGAGAAAAGCGATAGGAGGAATATCCAATTCAACCTTAGCGGATTTGATATCATGCATTATAGACTTTACTTCAGATGCAAGAGCAAGAGGATCATTATTTTGCAGTTCAAGAGTGAAGAGTTTAATCATGAGTTGAACAACTTCAAGTGCAGAATGTGAGTCATAGAGTTCTTTAAGCTTTTGTAAGGCTTCAAAAACAGTTGAAAATGGCGAAATATGGTGACTCACCTCTTCATTTACAGATGCTGCGATTAATTCATAAGCTTTGTTGTTCTTGTTTTCCCAAATGACGAGCTCTTTGTCTGAGGTAGGTTGTTCTGGCTCTTTGTCTTCATCTCCAACACACACTCCTTTCCACAACTCATTGAAAATGAGCATGTGTTTTATCATCTGGGACCACTCAGGATAGTTCTCCTTGCTAGTGAGAACTATTCCCATGATGGATATGATTGAATGCATACTGTAACAAAAAAAGCTTATGCTGCAAAAAATTTACTCTTACTGGAAAAAATATAGTTCTTATATGACTGGACAACAAATTCAACTTGACAGCAAATGTCAATACCCAAGACATATATATCAGCACTATTCAAAATATATATCGGTTTCTTTTTACATTGATCACCCAGTGCAGCCCTCCAAAAAAATTTAACACACAAAGGCGACTTTAAAGCATGCATAAAATCAGGGCTCAACTCACATATACATTATAAGACAGCGTACCAAAAATAGTTCAACCCATGCCATGTATATTCAACGCATTTAACTTCAAAGCATGCCATGTATATTCAACGCGTGGCTCAACTCACATGCACATCAACTCACATAGGCATTTAACATATTTACATGCCATGAACAACGTTCAACATTACCAACGTTATATGCCAAGAACAACCTTAATTCAACTGTGTTAATACAATGGTAAAATAGTGTTCAACGTAAGGCATTAACTTCAACGCTTGCACTTCATAAACCAGTGAACAATCTCTTGTATACCACGCTTGTATACCAGCCTATCGCCAAAAAAACTTCAACTCATAGCCAAAAAAATTCAACATATTGGATACCATACCAGCGTAAATACCATGTCAGTCTAAATACAATGATTGCAAGTCGTCCAACTGATCTCTAAATCTTCAGAATTTTTTTTCGGGATACCTCGAGATTTTTATGGTCACAAATGCAGATATATTAATAGTGTGGGATGTGGAGACCACGATAGCTTTAGCTTTCACGGAAATGTTCTAGAAGCTAACATTAACGTGAGATAGAGAGCTTTGGTTAATACCTCTAGGATCTGAACCATCAGAGAATCAACTGGAATCCATCAACACTCTCTCGTGCAGATAGAGGCTTTGATTCACACACCATTAACGCAGTGAACTTGGTCATGGAGACGATTCATGCACCAGCAGCATTTCACTGCTCCTCCGCATAGCTACTCGAACCATTCAATGCAGCAGCACGGCCTTAAGGGCATTCAACTCAGCGATTCAGAAGATTTTCAGGTCTGAGGCATGGCAGAAATGGCTTAGAATTAATTATGGCAGACAACGCGCAAAATGGCTCAAAATCACTTATGGCAAACAGAGTGCACAAGGGCAGCTTAGTAGGCAGAAGGGAGTTACAACTAGTTTTGGGAGCTGGATCTAATACCATGTCAGACCAGATAGTAACTCCTAATTTTTTTTTGATTTGTATATATTATTCCTTCAGGTAGGTCTTCATTATATACATGAGGGAGAGACTGTTCACTTCATCTCCCAATGATTGTTCATATTACTTATTTATTTATTTACATTATATTCACCCAATCCTAATGATTAGGTGTCAACAATAACAAAGTGATAATATCTTTCCACCATCCTCTTACATGCATTTAATGATTGGTTCTAAAAGTCAATGGATCACTTATTTAAGACACATGGTAAAACAAGAGATGAGTTCTAAGGATAACACTTGGTAATAAAATGATTTTATTTTTCATAAGCTCCACCACTATTTCTTTTCATATTTAATGGAAACATATCTTCTCCACAACCATCTTGAAGCATTTTATATTATACTCTATTTAATATTCACATAATTTTAATTCACCATATCAAGTCTACACATGGTTTATACATGTATATTTATATCATATATTTCTAACTATTCACTAATTGAGTACTTTCTTTATATATATATATTCACGAATATACATGTTTTGGTACATTACATTGTAGGTTCAAAATCATTTCATCAAAGTTCATCATGTCACTTTGTGAAAGGTGGTCCTAGAAAAGGAAGATCTCAATCATTCTTCCCAACCACTTGAGATAAACCCAATTCATATATATATATATATAATTTCTTCATCTACTTAGAAATAGTGTGAAATTCACATTTTAATTACTAGAAATTTAATGCTAATTGTAGACATTTTAAGTCCATTCATAAAAATTAACTAGATTGAAAAAGAAAAACCACATTTTTAATTTTTCAAAAATAATTCCAAATTAATTTACGTAGACTATATATGTTTATCAAAATTTATGTACTAATTTCCTCTTTTATATGGTATATTTTTACTTTTGAATAGAAAAATTAAAAAAAAAAAGAGTTAATTGGATGTATATTTTAAATATATTTTTTAAATATGAATAAATGAAGTAAAGTTGATCAATAATGTTTGAGTTCATCTTAGGTTGAAGAGATTTGACCAATGAAGCAAATTTCCATTCGTTGTGTAAGGAGAAGATAATTCCGATTAGAGGCAGACCCTCGATTATTTTAGGGATTAGATGGACAATCTTGTAGAAAATTGTTCCTTGTGTAATTGTAGTTTAAAAATGAGCTAGAAGGAATTGACCATATTCCTCTTATGTACATTGTATTCGTTATGTTTCTCTCATTTACATTGTAACAATTTTCATATAAATATAATTAAGGCATTCACATTGGGTGTGGCCTATGTTGACACCTAATCCTTTGATTGGGTAAATATATGTAAATAAATAAATGAGAAATGTGAACAGTCATCGAGAGATGAACTGAACAGTCTCTCCCTCATGTATATAACAGACCTACTTGATTGAATGAATAATATGAATCAGTTTTTGCTTAATGGAGTTACTGCCTGGCCTGACATGGTATCAGAGCCAGCTCCTTTTTTTAGTCTTTATGTCTTTGTAACTCCTAGTCTGCTCCACTGCTCCCCATATAATTCAGGGATTGAGTGTCTGTACGCCTGTCCGACACTGCCTGCGTTCTGTTTTCCATACCTGTGCTCTCTGTCCATAAACGTTTTATGAATTCGTTGCCCGTATAATTGTTGGTGTCAGGTGTTTGACCTTTTCTGTCAAGCCTACCCACACCATCTGTCAAGCCTGCTACTGTTACGCTACCATATTCACATGGTATTCATATTCCTTTACCTGCGCTCTATTCATATTCCGTGAGAGCTGGCATTCGAACCGTTGCCTCCTTTTCTATTGAGGACAAGGTGATGAGCTTCTAAAACCATGGCTATTAAAGCTTAACATTGTTGCACTCCTCACAGGTGCCACGATAGAAGCCGCATGAAACATATACAAAGAGAAACTAATATTTCCTCGCATTCACCTTGAAAGCCGATGAACGGATAATGCGTCATCTATTCTGAGCTTCTTTTCAAGTTCTGGTATGGAATCTGGCTTGGGAAGTATGTGAATAGCAGGTAGATCCCGTCCAAATATGTGTTTGATTTACCTGACAGATTTTTTCTTTATAGCATATGCTAGTGGAATCATACCTCGATTGGATACCTCAACACCCATGCCACCTCCAACAACAATTATCTCCTCATATCTCTGAGTTTGGGTGAGGCACTCCTCTTCTGAGATGTCAGGTCTCTGCACAGCCATGGTGTCATAGTATTGGAGTAAATCCTATCGGTGATTCTTGGGCTCGTTTGTGCCTCCAAGGGAATTTGTTTCGTTGGCCTCACATGGTTCCATTGACATGGTAGAGGCATTTGAAAGCTGACATTTGAATGCTAGCTTGAGGACACATCCAATAATTCCAAGATAATTTTCTGAGCAAGCATTTTTTAATTGTAGAAGTAGCATAATTGTTTTATTGAATTCTAACAGTACGCAATGCCAGTGGCAATATGTAGTTCACAATCAGAGCAGAGAAGGTCTTAACATTGTGAAAGAAACACAACATTCAGTAACATTTTATTATACAATCCTATATTGATATGGCAGAATTTTTGGTGGAGGCAGAACGTCCATGATGCGTTGAGCTCTTTTAAAAGGAGGCCGTATGGTATGAATAATTGGACTTGTATGTTGCGTATGCTTTGAATTTTTTTATTGGTGACCGTGTACGTTTTCAAGGTCATTTTTTCTCTTTGTATTGAAGTTGTGATGGCCATGATTCAATGGGTGCATGAAAACCTTGTGTTAGAAGTTTTAGTGGACAATAATTCCCTTTGAGAATGCCCTTTTGAGTACATTTTTACAGTATATTGGCAGAAGTATTTTTCTATTAGCAAAACTAATTTTTTTTATAGAATGCATTCAATCATATCCATGGTGGGAATAGTTCTCACTGGCAAGGAGAACTATCCTGAATGGTCCTAGATGATAAAACATACCCTCATTTTCAATGAGTTGTGGAAAGGAGTGTGTTGGAGAAGGAGACAATGACCCAGTACAACCTACCTTAGACAAAGAGCTCATCATTTGGGAAAACAAGAAAAGCAAAGCTTATGCATTAATCGCAGTGTTTGTAAATGAAGAGGTGAGTCGCCATATTTCGTCATATTCAACTACCTTTGAAGCCTTACAAAAGCTGAAAGAACTCTATGACTCACATTTTGCACTTGAAGTTGTCCAACTCATGATTAAACACTTCCACTCTTGAACTGCAAATAATAACTGATCCTCTTGCTCTTGGCATGCTGAAGGGTAAAATCTATTAAATGCGATGATTATCAAATCCACTAAGTTGAATTGGATACCTCTTCCTTGCTTTTCTCAAGGCACTTTATCCTACTTACTCCAATTATCTTGAGTCATTGCAAGCAAATGGAAATCTCAAAGATATAACCTTTGACTCTCTTGTGAAAAAGTTTGCTGAAAGAGAGAAAACTTTTGGAAAGAAGATAGCCCCTGAATCTTTTGAAGAGACTGTGTGCCTTGCTCATAAAGAAAATCATCCTGCTCAATATTCTACAAGAGGAAGAGGAAGATATTTCAGAGGCAGGGGGGCAGACATTCTCAAGGAGAAAAGGTAGATTTACACTGCATTCACTGCAAAAGAAATGGATCACATGATGCCTCTACATGCAAGCTACCATGGGAAAAAAAATTGCGTAGAAAAGAAATCAACAGAAAGGTAAAACTGATAATGCAGACAAAGGTAAAGCACCTGAATCTGCTCACTATGTTGAGGCACAATGTAACGTTGGAGTAAATGAAGATTTGTTTAATGCTTCACTTGCTTCTTGGAAAAATGATTGATTTCTTGATTCAGGAGCAACCTATCACATGACTCATAGAAAAGATTTTTTTGAAGATTTCACTGACAATGTTGATGGAGTAGTTTACTTTGCAGATCAGTCAAAAATCAAGCCATCAGGGCTTGGCACAATCAGGCTTAAACTGCCTGGTCTACCAGACTTTCTTCTTGATCATGTTTTATATCTCCCACAGCTAGAGAGAAACTTGTTGTCCTTGGTCCACATCCGCCAGCAAGGTCACTCCATTCATATGTTTGATGGCAAGCTTGAGGTGAGAAAATCATCTGATCACTCACTTGTCATGAGGGGAATAGAAGAAGAAAGACTTCTCAAACTGCAAGGGACATCTGCTCATAAACAACATTTCTCATATATTACTCATCATGAAGAAGGTACACTTCCATCAAGTTTATTATGGCATGCTAGATTTGGACATTTAAACTATGAAAGTCTCCGTTTATTGAAGAAAAATGGTGTTGCTGGTTTGCCTACAATTCCTAGAAAACTTAAGCAATGTGATGCTTGCATTCTAGGAAAGCATAGCAAACAGTCATTTCATGACTCACATTCAAGAGCACATAGGAAGCTTGAACTTATTCATTCAGATTTATGTGGTCCAATGCCTGTTCCTTCTGCAAATGGAAATAAATATATCATGACATTTATTGATGACTACACCAGAATGTGTTGGGTTTATTTATGGAAGAACAAATCTGATGCTTTCCTAACATTCAAGAATTTTCATAAATGGATTGAAAATGATGCACAATCTCATATTGGGTCTATTCACACTAATAATGGAAAAGAATATACATCAAATGAATTTGAACAATATCTTCGCCAACATGGGATTAAACATCAAAAAAATGTGCCTTATAATCCCCAACAGAATGGTGTAGCTGAAAGAATGAATAGAACAATCTTGAATATGGTACGATCCATGCTTTTTTTCAAAAATGTAAAGATAATGTTTTGGGCTGATGCTGTTCTATGTGCTGCATATATAAAGAATAGATGTCCATCTAGTGCTATAAGAAACAAGACTCCTTATGAATTGTGGTATGGACATGTTCCTTCGGTCAAACATCTCAGGATTTTTGGTTCCACCTGTTATGCTTTGATACCAAAGGTACATAGAAACAAACTTGGTGCTAGAAGTCGTAAGTGTATTTTCTTGGGGTATTCAAATACCTCCAAAGCATACTGCCTCTATGTGAAGAAAATAAAAAGTTTGTTATATCTAGAGATGTAATTTTTCTTCAATCATCCAAATCTGACAATGTTGTTGAGCGGCAACTTGATCGCTTGGATAGATTTGCAAAAATGAAATCATTTCAAGAATTTGAAAATCAGATTCCACATCTTGAAGGGGGGATTCCTATACTAGATCAACATGTGGAATCTTCTTCTGAAGAATACTCTCCCCCGACTGAAACTCCAACAACGGATGATGGTTTAAGTGATGTAATTGATAGAATTGGGAGACTCAATCTTGATTCACTCCCAACTCAATCAACAGAGCAGCCTGGACCATCTCAGAAAGGTCCCCCAAAGTGGCTGACAAAGACACGTGAAAGTGTTCATCCTCATGAAATTGGAAAAACAGGAACCAGAAATGCAAATCGACAAAATGGAGGTGATGTAGATGACTCTAATTCACCTATTGATATGGATGTTTCTTATGATTGTGAATTGAAATTGTCTACAGATTTTGAACCAACTCCTTTAAAGAAGCTGCTTCTCACGATGAATGGAAAGAAGCAATGCAAAAGGAGTATGATGCCCTCATAAAGAACGACACTTGGAAGCTGGTTGATCCTCCATTTGGAACCAAACCAATTGGCTGCAAGTGGGTCTACAAAAACAAGTACAAAGTTGATGGCTCACTTGACAATCACAAAGCTAGGCTTGTGGCAAAAGGTTTTGCACAGAAGGAAGGGGTCGATTATAAGGAAAATTTTGCACCCACAGCAAAATGGGCCACCATCCAGACACTCTTTGCACTGGCAGCTCAAAACGGTTGGAAAGTCCATCAAATGGATGTAAAAACTTCCTTCTTGAATGGAGATCTAAAAGAACATGTTTTTATGTCCCAGCCTGAAGGATTTGCTGTGAAAGGACATGAACATAAAGTATGCAAACTTGTGAAGTCCTTGTATGGCCTCAAACAAGCACCACGAGCCTGGTATGAAAAGCTAACTGAGCATCTTCTGAAACTCAACTTCAATCATTTTGATCTTGATGATGCAACTTTATTGTCAAGAAAGTTGGCAAAACAATTGTATATCTTGTGGTATATGTAGATGATCTTTTAATGACAGGGAACAATGAAAGTTATATTGCATCCATAAAGAAAGAATTAGGAAAAAGTTTTGAAATGACTGATTTGGGCTATGTTCATTACTATCTTGGCATTGAAGTAACCCAACATCCAAAATCCATATTTCTTTCTCAAAAGAAATACATTGGAGATTTGTTAAACAGATTTGGCATGACAGAGTGCAATCCTCTTTCTACTCCAATGGAACAAAACTTAAAGCTCACATCTATTGAAGGAAAGGAATTTGAGGATGCAACAAAGTACAGACAGCTTATAGGAAGTCTCATCTATCTCACTACTACTAAACCAGACATTTCATTTGCTGTTGGAATCCTTTCCAGGTTTATGCAAAAGCCTTGTGAGGGACATTGGTCTGCTGCAAAAAGAATTCTAAGGTACTTGAAGGGAACTCAAGACCTTGGAATCAAGTATACACAGGTAGACGACTTCAGCTTGATTGGATACTCTGATTCAGACTTCGATGGAGACAAAGAAACTGGAGTATCTACTTCAGAATATGCTATGAGTCTTGGATCAGGAGCTGTCTCTTGGAGATCACGCAAACAATCAGTTCCAGCAGATTCCACAACAGAAGCAGAATACGTGGCAGCAGCTGAAGCAACAAAAGAAATTGTGTGGCTCAGAAAAAATCTTGAAGATTTGCAGGTGAAACAAGTACAATCAACTCCACTCATGATTGAAAACACCTCTGCAATAAAGTTGGCCAAGAACCCAAAGTTTCATGATCGTACAAAGCATATCAATACTAAATATCAATTGATCCGACATCATGTTGAGGCAAAAACAATCCATCTCCGCCATTGTTCCACAAATGAGCAAGTTGCAGACATCTTCACCAAAGCGCTTGGAAGAGAAAAGCTTGAAAGATTCAGAATGATGCTTGGACTCACCAACATCCCTTCAGATTAAGGGGGGGAATGTTGACACCTAATCCGAAATGGATGGGTGAACTGGACAGTCATCCAGAAGATGAACTGATCCGCCTGTATTTATGTATATAACTATATGTTAGCTAATGAATAATATGTATCAGTTTTCTCTCGCTCATTAATTCTGGAGTTACCCTGGCCTGACAAAATCTAATATAGGGTTGTTCTCCAATGCATGTAAGTGGATAAATCAATTGTTAAGGGTCCGCAAAGGCTAATCATAGACCTTCATGAAGGTTTGGAGCCTATTTTAACATAGTTACAATACCGAGCCCTAAGGGCTTATCGATCTACACAAAGGCAGATCTGAGGCACTAAAATACATCACACTCATCTCTGGATGCAGAAACTTGGTTCTTGCATTCCCCCATACTGCTTCGGGTGAGACGGTAGCCTGTGCTATGTAGGTTGTTGCCAAAACAGCTAGTAGTGTAGGGATTTGTTGGTTGGTGCAACTAACTCTAAACCTAGGTCAACACCCCCTAAGCCAAGATTTTCTATAAGAACCAAATCAATCCTCTTCTTCCATTCTAGGAAGTTTGTTGTTGCAACTAACTTGTTTATTTATTTGTAAAATGAAGTCATTTGATTTGTAGATTGATACATGAAGAACAATATGGTACTTACTTGTCAAACATGTGTCCTTCTTCATTATTCCTTAAACAAGTTTGATGCTTTTAATACATTTAATAGAATTCAAAGACATCCTTCAATATTAAAGAGCCTTCAAGAGAGAAAGATAGATATTCTTCTTAAGAATATGATGCCTTTAATGAGAGCTTAATGTATTAACCTTCCTTCCTTCAATGAGAGCTTGATTCTTCTTCTTTAAACCTTTCATTGTGTGTTTTTTTTTAAATTATTCCTTTTTCCAAGCAACCTTCTCTTATGCCAACTAGACAATATTCAAGTTTTCTTCTCTTCACCTTAGCTCTAGTACCACCTTGGAAAATCTAGTATGGAAGCTATTAAAATAATTCTCCTTGTCCTTGATAAAATCTTGTGAACTTATGTTATCTTCTCGTTATTCTTTATTGTATTCTTTTCATCAAATAATTATCAAGATCATAAGCCATGAAGATCATATAATACAATGGACACAAAATATAGGCTCCAAGCCAGGACAAAACCCCTCCAAGAGGAAAACATATAAATGATCTCTTCTCTTTTCTTGTTAAATAATTAGACAAAATGAAAAATCTAAGACACAAAATTCAATACCAAGACTACTTTCAAGCCGCAAGTAAAACCTCTTCCCAAGTCTTTCCAATAAGTCAAAAGTCTCCACAAGTCAACAATGGTCAAACACTTCCAAAACCAGCCAAACTTTAGTTATCAGCCCTTACAACATAATTTTGGCCTCCTACAACATACATGCAATTTTTGGCCTGCTTGAAACTATAAAATTTTCACACATGTGAGGTTTTCTAAGGCATATTCTCTGTCTTTTGATTTCACTTTCCTTATCCTTTTGTTTTGAATTATTTCCTTGATTTTCTTGCTTATTTTAGCTCCTTATACACAAGAGATCAGACTTTCTTGGATGATCCTCGAATGAGTCAAAGTGGCTTCTATATATACCCTCTTCAAGGAGTCGAATAGGCCTCTCCTAGGATGACTTTTGCAGGTAGGGCCGACCTGGGCTTGTAGTGACAAATTTGATATTTTTTCTCAAAATAAAATTATTGTTTCTAGTTCTTATCAAATTCTAAATGGGACTTGACTTCAATACTTATGAAAAGTACTCCTTTGTGCTGACAAATCATAGAAGCATGAAGAACATGGTTGACCAAGTGACAAATCAACTTAAGCATGAAACCCATGCTAGAAAATAATATGTATCTTTCTTGTTTTGCTTGTTACATAATATATACATAATTACATGATTACAATGACAATTATGAAGATTGAAACTAGTTACATATTCCGACACCACTTTTGTAGTTAAGGTTGACTGCTCCATTCCTAGGACCCTCTAAGCCATACTTGATGTGATTGATAGAGTTAATGGGAATGTTAAAGTGATATAAATTTATGAAGGGAATGAAATGAAAAATATATTTAAAACAAAACAAAAATATACAATTAGACCTAACTTCAATTAATAAATGGAAGTCGCTAAACACGTATACATGCAAAATGAATGCAAACTAGCTTAAGCATTGGTCGCTGATCTCTGAGAAGAGATGTGATGGTTACACACCTTCCTGAACTATGTTATAATGAGGTTAGGATACCTTTTATCATGAATCAACAAGAAACCATAAATATAAAAAAACATAACCCTGACAAATGAAACACCTAAGGCTTATCATGCTCGATGGGGTAAGTTAGAATGCCAACTTCTTAGGGTCACAACTTTTGCATATGATCTTCATTTGGTGCACACAAAATCCCACTAGAATGGTATATCTAAGGAGTAAAAATTACTATTGTTGAAAACAATCAAAAACAACCGTTGGTCCATCTCCCCAAAAAATGATGCTTAGGGCTTCAAAATAGATCCAAAAGTTTAGGACCTGAAAAATGCCAAAATTGAAAAATTCCAAAATAAGAAAATTAGGTTGTGAGCCAATGGAATAGGTGGGTGGCTTCCAAATATCCACTTGGATAAGTCCTCCCTGCTTAGGAAGAAATGGTCTCCATTTCATTTAGTTCCTCCATGAGATGGGGGAACATCTACTGAACTTGGACCCTATTGAATCACTTGCCTTGGTGTAGTAGTAGTTGGCTTTATTTGAAAACCCAATATAGCTAGATGCTTTGCTTAAGATTGCTCTTAATCAATGATTCCATAATCTGATCAGTTGTGGTTTATTCAATTAAATCTAGGTTTAGATCTATCGGTGCTAGCTTCTCATTGATTTCTAACGTGTCTAACAATAGTGGAAATTATGGTCGAAGGAAGTCCATATTAAGCATTGGGTGCAGGCCAAGATATGCAAGGATACTTAGCTCAAAAGTGTTCTCACCAAAAGCCTTGGTGATAATGTAAGTTCCATATCAAAATGGTTGAGGCTTATGATGGGCCCATGTAAGGAATTACTTCTGTAGATGCAACCAAACCTTGTCTCCCACTTGAATCTTGTGCTGCACCTGGTGTTGATCATGGAATTATTTATACTTAGTATTGGATTTCTACACGATATCATGGAGTTCTTGGTAAATGAGTTGATTTCATTTAATAAAATTGGCATATTTGTTGACTTCAGATTAAACATGTGTAGATTTTATCTATATAGTTGCAAGGAGTAGTGTGACACCAATGGGACCTAAGGTTGAAATCACAGGTCCACCTGAAATGGGTTATATCTAGCTCAACTATGGAGAGATCCGTTATAGCCATGTTGAACATAGGGAAGTCTCTTATCCCATGTGTATGGATGCCTATAGTTTTACATGCACAAGATGTCCATGATCATCCTACCGATGACCTCTATTTGGTCATCTTTTTTGGGGTGGAAGGTAGTTGATATGGTGAGTTTAGTGTCCAAAATTGACCAGAGGCTCAACTAGAATGTGCTTAGGAACTTGTCAGCCTAATCAAATATGATATTCTATGGCATCGAGAAATGCATTCACACTTGTTTGAAGAAGATCTTGCCAGTGGCTGGTATGATACTCTTTTTTAAGGTAGTTAGGATTGACATCATAGAAAATCTTTCAAAAACCACAAACACACAATCCTTACCATGCTTGGTAGAAGGAAATTCAAACATATAGTCGACTGAGTTGGATTTCCAATGTCAGTCATGAGTAGGCATAGGGGTGTATAAGCCTTTCTTCTTAATGGTTGGTATGGAAATGGCGCATGAGGTGCAGGATTTGATATACATGCAAAAATCTTATAAAAGTTTCAGCCAATAAAAATACTTATGTAGTACTACCATTTCCTTCTCCACACCAAAGTGCCTTGCTACCCGACTGTAATTTTCCTTATATTAACTTGTCATGCTCACTTGAATAAACAAAAAGGTGTCCATGGTAGCACAATAACACATCTTGGAAGTGGAAGTCTAGAACTTTCTTGCTTGCCATCAACATTTGGTATGTGATTATGAATTTAGAATCATTTTTGCATAGTTTCCTCCATTCATAGGTCTTGTGTCCATACAAGTTGAGAAAGGTGGTTAGTGCCACAATCAGGGGTTGAATATGGAAATATTGTATGTTTTTGACATGTTTTCCTTCTTATATTTAATGTTCAAATGGAAGTAATGGAGATATATGAACCATTTTTTATGGTGGCCATTATGTAACATCTCTATAAATTTCGCTATATCTGCATAAAATAAAGAGGTCAATGATCCAATGTGGATGATTGTATCCTTCCCTAAAATATAAGATCTCCATTTCCAGCAAGCCTACATAATAGAATACATCTCCTTATCATAGGTAGGGTATATCTAGATAGTATCAGAGAGTGTCTCACTATGATATGCCACTGGAGGTCCTTGTTTAATGAGGTACAACATAGTCGAAGGAATTTGTCTCAATCTCAAACGGCCATTTTAGATTTGAATGTTTCAGTTCACTGAATTCCATTTGTTGTGACTCAGGCCAAAAAAATATTGCTTTTGCTCCACCCTTGGTAACGTGACTTAAGGGCCAAGTGATATAAGAGCCTAAACACAAATATTTGGTATAAGTTAACAAGGACCTGTTATGCTATGCAACACCCCACCATTTATTTATATATAAATATATTAGGAAATTATTATATAAATAAATGGGGACCCTTTAAACTTTAAAAACATAGGAAAATAAAATAGTTTAGGGTTTTAAAAGGACAAATTTGGACTTATTTGAATAAGACAAATCCAAAATCATGAGGCCTGAACAACTCGAATGAGCCTAACATAAAGAGATCCTTACTATTACATTTAGCAAGAGTTAAAATGAACAATTCCCCATTTTATCCTTTCAAAACTTGTGATGGGATAAAGCATAGCCCTCGAGAACAAAACATGCTTAAAAATCAAAAGGCTTAGGTATCGTTAAAGAGATACTTTATATGGGAACTTGCCCGCATCACAAATTTATAACGGACATGATATATAAAAACTTGATTCTAATTGCGATATGCGATAAACCATCCAGACCCAATATAACAATTAACTCAATATATAAACATGTCACATCCGAGTGAATTGAAAATTAGAAAAAGGCTCATTGCTCCCTTCACTGATGATCTTCCGATTGCGATAAATATACTTGCTAAAAGGAGCGACATTAAAAAATTTATATGAATGAATAACTCAAAGGAAAGGTCACACTTATTAATCATTAGTCAAGCCCACTCTAATGCGACGTCATTCATCGTGATTTCGCAATCGGAAAAGATCCGTTGGCTCTATCCATGCCCATCTACTCCAAAAACCTTTGATTGTGATATTGCAATCATCGCATCACTCAATTCCCATACCCAAAGAACTGATATAATGATATCGCTATTGTATATCAGCAAAACACATGGAAGCAGGTTCTACATATAATTTGAAAGGTTTTTGTGATACGATCTATTAATGAGATAACAAATTATCACGCAAAGCCATGATTTCAGTTATTAAAGACTTCTAACTGTATTTATGCTTTAAAGCCCCAAGGTAATTTGATGGCCTATATATAGACTTGTTCACATTTAAACTGCTTATCATCATTTCACACCTTCTATGTTCAAAATTCTTCCACATTTCAGATCAATTTCTCTTCACTCCTTTGTGTTTCCAATTTGCAGTTTAAAGGAAAGAAAGCCATGGAGGCTTCACAATCCACACCTTCTACTTCCAATGTAATAGAAATTCCCCCTCTTTTCTCAAACACTACATGCACAATAGATAGTGGAACATCCTCGTGGGAATTCATGTATCAACTGCTTGAAAGCAAAGGACCTAAGGTAATTCAAAGAGTGGCAACAATAGATGCTACTTCATCTTCTGAAGCCTCAAATAATGAAGCCACCAACTTTTTTATTCACAGGATTTCTTCTTGACCCAAGATCCTTCCTTATACCGATATGGTAAAATGGATAATTGATAATATCAACATTGTTGGTAGGATATTCTTGCCTTCAAGAAAAATAGTCATCAAGTCCTTTAAAACTGAAGATTTAAAGAAAATGTACCATATACCTAACCCATAGAAGGTGTATGAAAAATCTTTCCTCAAACATTTTGCAAGCGAGAATGAGGTAGAACCACATCAAATTAAATGATGGATATCCTACCTGAACAAATATAAGCATGAGAAATCAGGTATGTACTCTATATCTTCTCTCGCCGCTCCCTATTCTTATGTCGTAGCTATGATGTGTATATTGTTTTCGAAGCCTAATAGAACTAAGTTCTCAGTTGAATGGGTTCCTCTTATTGAGGCACTAGTTGATTCTTATATAATGAGTTGGGGCACTATCCTTTTAAATAACATTGCCTCCCAAATCTGAGAATTTAGGCGACATTGGTATGTTACTACCTGCGGAGTTCCACCATTCTTTATGAATGCATATATCATGGATGTAGTCTATTTTACTACAAGTTTACTGACCATGGGATGTAAATGGACCATTCAAGATCCCACTCTTGTCCATATATGTCATAAAATCATCCGGGAATATAATTTCCATGCCCATCTCTATAAAATTTGTCATGGAGTCATGCTTCCAATTCACCATATCGTTTTTGACAAAAGAGCCCCAAGATTGTCCCATGAGGCCAAAATTGATTTCATACTAATAAGCAGGTGGTTTGGAGAATATATTTCTACCTATGTTAGAGTCAATGAAAGTATGGCACTCCCTCATGTTCTCCCATTCTATGTCCATGATAAACTATTGGCTAGGGAAATTGCCTATCAAATTGTAGGGGGTGGACTAATAAAGACCCTAAAGGAATCTAAGAAATCTCTTTGGCCTTCATTCCATATCCAATGCGGTGTATATGCTCTACATGATTTCAAGCATGTTGTGCTTGAAATTGATAATATTACATGTTTGAATCTTCCTACCAGTCCTCAAAGATAGATAGTTTGATCCTAATAAAGTTACACAAAATTTTATTGGCCAAGTGAAAATTAGGAAATTCATTCATGAAGAAAGGGTAGCACTATTCATAGAATACAGAGAAAGAAGACTACAAAACGTCCCTTTGGATCTGTTGAAGAATCCTCAACCGATTATCCAAGAAGAGAAGGATTCAGAAGAGGGCTCAAAGCAGGACTCAGAAAAAGGTTAAAAGCAAGGTTCAAAGCATAATTCGTAGTAGAAGTTAGAAAAGAGGTCAGAGATGAATTCATAGCAGAATTTAGAGAAGAGTTCAGAAAATAATTCTAAATAGAACTTAGAACAGGTTTCCAAGGATATTGAAGTGGATGTTAAATCCACAGAAGTGCATACTAATGAAACACCCTTCAATAATTAGTTGGATGAAGCCCGAAAATATTTTGATCATCAACTTAAAGGACAACAAGGGGCAAAAAATATTGAAATGGAGAAAGAATTTAGGGCACCCCAAAACACTAGACTAAGGTCGTTTACTAATAAGGCTTCTGATAAATCTATCACTAAAGAGGAAATTGAGATCATATCGGCATTCCCTTCATCTGGAATTGTCCTTAAAGTGGAATAAATCCCTCCTCTTGACATCTTTTACAGTCCAAGACATTGGGTTGTGGTGAAAAGACAGAGGAAAAGGAGAAGAATAGAGGCATCATCAACAATCATTCCTAGAGATATACCTGTGGATATCGTATGGAAGGATACATAAATTGATCCTTCAGAGAATTTAACAAAGTTGTGACAGTTTGTAGGTGCTTATGCATCTGCTATGATTAACAAAGAAGTAGAGGTTAGACAACTGGTCAGGGAAAAAGAAGAGAGCATTCAACACTTAGAGTAGCAGTTGCAGAAGAAAGACAAAGTATTGCCCATCAAGTAAAGACACAATTCTCTCAACTCCAACAGAGCTTTGATCAACTAAAGCTCCAATATTAGGCAGAGACCAGTACTAAGGATGCCCAAATCCAACATCTCCAATTTTCACTTGATCAATTGAAGGACTATCCTAAAGTAGAGGACTTTATAAAGGAAGAATTGGAGCTAAACACTCTGTTATCAAGTCAACAAGAAATGTTTTTTCAAAATTTATCTATGATCAATCCATTGATCGTTACAAGTGATTCATTGATCAAACAATCATCTAATGAGGGTGACTTTTAATGACAATGATGATAAAATCTTAGGATTTATAACATGGCAGGATACTTTAGAAGGAAAAGCAGCAGATCTTCCCAAAATAGAGGAATCTCACAAGGAAATCCTCTTTGTTGATTGGGACATTCAATTGAAATAGGAAAAAAGAGCAGTCTCCAGGGAAACCGATGCTTTAAATAACATCATTGAAACTATTAATGATAACTTGCACACTGCTAACCTTATTCAAGAATTCCCACCTAGTAATCTTCCTGATATCAAAGTCTTAGAAAGGAAATGGAAAGAAACTTCAAAAACAAAGAAATAATGGATTAAAAAGTTGACCAAAATTGACTGGGAAGCGTATTTGAAATATTTTGTGAAGCCACATAGTCAGTGGCTAATGCTCTGTTGGTTTGCTGACTCATCCACCCATATTCTTCTCGCAATTTTAGATGCAGTGTACATCGGACAACTACGCATGAGGACAGGTCAGCCTCTTGAAGTTAAGCCAATGATGGATATTTACAAGCTCAAATAGTGAATGAAAGAATAAACACAATTTTATTCATGAGCTCGTCATTTCAACAACATCTATTTATGTATATTTGTCACTTATGTTAAGGAGAGTTGTTTTAACCTCCTTAGAAGTTTCCTGTATTATATAAACCCTTTCATGTCTACAAAGAAAGGGTCCCCAAATTTTATAAAGAAAAACTTTGGAAGTTTTCACTATTATACTTTTGAAGTTTGTCTTAGTAAAACAACCCGATCAGGGTCGTGAAGTTTTCTAGAGAAGGCTTTGGAAGCTTACACTCTTGTACTTTTGAAACCATCTTAATGAGAAAGACTGAACTGAAACTATTTCTTTCATGAGCATAGTAATATACATCGAGTACTTTTATCATTGTGTATTTTATTTGTTTATGAATTGATAGTCATTTCTCTTTGTTTATTATATGTATCTATTTTAATGCATTTTTGTATTAATTCACTTTTAAACATACTAGAATTGTCATCCTTAATACCTATATAATTAATTTCTGAACATTATTTGAATGCGATATGTGTTTCATCAATTATTTTGATTAACTATTTAATCAAAATAATTATCTTAAAAATATTTTCATTTCTGTAAGTGTTTGATTGATATTTATTATTGTGCACTAAGGGAAAATATTCTAGATCGTACAAACATAAGTAAACCTCGGGTAATAGATAGATTAATATACATGTATTCTAGTTTATAAACCACTCCATCTATCACTTGGTTTTTGGTTATAAACACTCTACCCATTCCATCACATTTTTGTTGGGAAACTAGTCCCATTATATTGAGTCAGAGCCACTATTCCAAATGGATAAGGGACAGTATTCAAGTCTTGGACCGGGTGGTTTTCCCCCATATTGTTGGACCAATTTTCGAGGCTTCAAAATATTGGTGCTAGAAGGAGGGAAACCAACTGTGAATGGAAAAGAGAAATAAATCTAAATTAAAAATCCATTCCAAGAGTCACTCCCCCTCAAGATCACCTCCAACTTCTAGATCTTCATCCAAAACTCCAATTTCTATATTAGAAGCTGAGAAATTACCTCCTAAATCTCTTAGTGCATTTGCTAAAGCACCCTCTTCATATTATAATCCTGAATCACCTAAGATCCAGAATTTAATAAATAAATTAGAAGAAATCTCCATTTCAACATAAAATCATGTTCCATCTGAAGCTTCTAAAGGAAGTGTAACTTCGATTTTACAGCCTACTCAGATTTTAACTCATTCTCAAAGTGAGAAGATTGGGGTTCCTCAATTTGAGTTTTCTCTTCCTTCTTTTCATAAGAAGACTAAGAAATATGAGTCACAAACATCTACTAGTGAGGTTTTTTTCAAATTCTCCTCCATAAACACCTTCATTCCCTCCATTCATTCCTGTTAATACCCCATCTTCTCAAAGTACTGGTGCTAGTTCATCCATCACTAATACTCAACATGCCTCTTCTTCCACACAATCACCATCAATATCGATCTCTTTCCAAAATCTAATAATATTAAGAAGAAAACAACAACAACCCACACCACCAGTCAGACCATGGGCCAATCTTGGAGCTGTGAAAATGGAAACACCTCCCCATGGTCTGCCTAAGTATCCTGAAATATGGCTACCAAAATTTAATCCTGATGATGGATTACATGTTGAAGATCATCTCCACAATTATATGTTGGCCATTAATATTAATGGAGTAGTTGAAGAATACTGTGTAGTAAGACTATTTCCCTACACCCTCCAAGGATCAGTAGGTTCATGAAATTTTGCATTACCACCAGGGTCTATTACTAATTGGGACATGTTTGAAGAAAAAATCTTAGCTAAATTCAGTGATGACCATACAACTGCATCCCTTATTATCATTCTAATTTAAAAGCTAATTCAGGTGAAAAGATCAAAGATTTCAATTCGAGATTTAATAAATTGCTAAACAAAATCCAAGTCACATCAAGCCCTATTATTGATGTCTAGATCGAGTCGTATATTTCTTATCTTCCTTATAATATAGCAATTTTTGTGTATAGAGCCAATAAAGCTAATTTAGTAAAAAGCATGAAAGAAGTCGTGTGTGTAGAAATTGAATAGTTTCATTGGAAAAGAAGACTGCCTAGGAAGAAAGAAAGATGAAAAAGGTCACTTTTAAGGATGAATCAAAGAATAAATCCCCTAAGGATCCCTTTGATCTTGAAGGCTTGCAAAAATTCCTTAAAACCATGTCAAAAGAGATGGTAGAAATTAAGAAATAGGTAGGTGAGTCCTCTTCTAAGAAACCTTTTAGATCCTTAAGAGGAATCAGACATCTAATCCTCAAACTCCAAATAAAATATCCAATGTTGAGTCTGATTTAGATGAAGATGATGAAGAAACCGCATTATCTGATGATGAAACTGAAGATGAAGAATTGGTTGAAGTTTATGGAATGTGGGATTTTATCATACCACCTTCATATTATGAAGATGAGAAAGAAGATTTACCAGTTAGCACTAGGAGTAATGACCTAGTTGAATCAACAAAATCAACCCAAAAGTAGAAGCCTTCCACCTCTGCTACCAAGGATAGAGAGGTCAGTAAATTGTATTCTTCTACATCTCCTCAACCTAACCCATACTCATCTAATCCTCCATCTTCGTCCAAAACCTTGATAGTTGTTGTTGCCATGGAATATAACATAGTGGAGGACATAAGGAAAGCCAAAGAAAATATCTCTCTTCATGAGTTCGATAATCTTAAACATCGGCAAAATCTATTACTAAAATAATTGAATGTAGTTCCTGCTTCTCCTTTTCCTATTGTTGTGTTATCCAAATCTTCTAGAGGAATGGGTAAGCTTCCCAATAATTCATCAAATAAGGTTGATTCCATTGATGCTATCTTAATTGGTGATATATCTAACTCACACACTCCCCCTTTCCTCTTGACTTATGAAATCTTTAATAAAAATCTTCACAATTTCTTAATAGACTTAGGGGCCTCTTCAAACATAATGCCAAAAGCAGTCTGAACAAAATTAAATGTTTCACCTCAAAAGTCTACAGTCTACATTGTCCAACTTCATAGAACAAAAGTTGAAGTCTTAGGGGAAATGAATTTAGTCAGCATTGGACTCTCTTCTAATCCAAACATTTGTCAAGTAATTGACATACTAGTTGTTGATATTCTCAAATTTTATGGTCTAATTCTTAGCAGAGACTGTTATGAGAAACTTCATGGCTATTTTGCAATAGATTGGTCTCACATGTGGCTCCCTTACAATGGAAAGCCAAATCAAATTAGAATTGACATGAAAAACATTTGAAGCATACTCTAACGTATTTTGAAGATGAAAATGAACCAGTAGCTTTTAACAATAATATCATTGGAAATTACTCTACTGAGTCATTTTTAGGAAATTTCAATGCACAAAAGTCACCTTTTTTGGATAACTCTATTACTTCCCAGATTGAGAACTTTTCTCAAATAGATTGTTCTAGATGTATAAATCTTCTATATAAACCATTAGTTAAAACTTTATTTTGGACATTATATTTTGATGGATCTAAATGATGGTACAAGAGCTGGGTTGTATATTAATTAGTCTAGAAGGAGAAAAAACAATGATAGGATGTAGGTTGGAATTTTAATGCACAAATAATACTGCTGAATATGAGGTAATGATCCAGGGTTTGTATAAAGAAGTAGTTCTCGATATCAAATATCTTCAAGTATATGGAGATTCTTAAATTATTATCAAACAAGTAAGAAACACAATTCATTGTCTCTTCGGGCATTTAAAACATTACCAATCGTTGGTTCATGACCTTGCTTCACATTTTTTAGCATTCAACATCTCTCCTATCCCTAGACTTCAAAATCTAAGTGCTAACCTTCTGGCTAATATAACATCCAAGATTGTACCATTAGAGGACTATAGTCCAAATGGGTTTCTATAGAATTATTTTTTCAACCATCAATTCCCAATAATATCACCAATTTGTGAGCATAATGACGACGAAGATATCCTAAGACTTTTAACATCTGAAGGATAATATGATGATCAGACAATTGATGAAAATGAACATGATAATTAGTTGAAATAGAAATCCAATGAGAATCCTATACCTAAATCTGTTGTAAAACATGAATATCTTTATGATCTAAAATATAGGTTCAAGAAGGTTACTAATTATAAACTCCAAAGTTCAATCTTGGAGGATTTTATGACACTTCAAAACAATTGACTGAAACTACATTCGACTAAGGACTGCAAATGATAAACAAAAACATAAACAAACATTTAACAACCCAGTCTACAATGGGTTGAAACAAGGAAACAGAGATTATTTCAGAGACAAGAACTCATCTAAATCCAACAGACAATTCAAACAACTGAAAATTGATTTAAGGATTCAACTCCTAGATGGGAAAACTGCTCCCAAAGGAATCATCATAGGCCAGAGTTAGGGACAGTGTGATGCATAGCACTGTCTCAGTGGAGAGGGTGCCATTCATTGCACTATCTCAGTTACAAAGGTGCTACGATTAAAAAATGAAAATTTTATGCTCAAAATTGACTCAAATTTCATTGAATTGGACTTGAATTCAATGAAAAACAAAGGGTAAAATATGTCAAAGTGTTTCAAGAGATGGATTAGCTACTATAAGGGATAAAATCAGTCCCCAGTGGAGTCACCATTTTGTTATGGGTAAATTTAGTGTCTTTTCAAACGACTAGCCCCTAGACATAGTAGCAAGTCTAGAACAATAGTTAAAGTAATTCCATTGCTTTTCTTATAGCGAACTGATAAAATAAAGAGGAGAAAAAGTACGAACTTGTATCTCTCACTCGATCCCTCTTCCCTTTGACTACTTTCACCACTCCCTTCTATACTTAGCTCGCTTGAAAGGTACCTGCACATAAGATGAGACAAAAAACCATCAAAGCATACATATCGATCTATTAACTAAACATATTATAGAATCGAAAGTACAATATACATCACATAACACATGAATGGGGAAAACCATAGAACTATTTATTCATAGAAGGAAAAATTACAACCCCTGTAGATGCATGTCCAATTTAGTGTCATCCTCCCATCTTCAAACCCTTCTCTCCTCATGGAAACAACAATTTGACATGATAACATTACTCTCTCTACTAATCTCATCCAAGAAACATTTCATTAGCTTAAGAAGTCTCAACCTTAGACCAGCCTTGAATGCCTGGTCCTATTATAGTTGAAAAGAGGAGGTTAGGCCATTAATAGCCCTCATGAATGCTTTGCCATATTTGGGAAGTGGTTCCATGGAGGAAGGGATAATGTATTAAGGTTCATTCATCTCCTTCCTCATCCAAAAGCGAGCCCAATCCCTTTAGAAGCATCTAGAAGCATCCATTGGATAAGGAATCCAATGGATTCATTGGAAAAATTCGATGGATCTCGCCCATCGTAGGTGATACAAAGTCCAGGTGCTATGCATAGCACCCTTATAGTGCAGTACCTGCCATTCATTGCAGCCAGATATAAGGCCACATGCAATGGTCTACTTAGGGACATTTTTTGGATGAATGGTGTCATGAAACTCTTGGGAAGCAAGCGTGATGTAGGTTAACTTCATTAGGGAATGAAAACAACTGAATTAGGGGTTGATGAACCCTAATAATACAGATCTGGAAGTTGAGGTTGATGTACCCAAATTTTCCTGTAACAGCCTCTAATCCAAAAACCTCCAATTGTGATATTGCGATCATCACATTGTGCACTTCCCATACCCAAATAACTGATCTAATGATATCACTATTGCATATCAGCAGAAAAAATGGAGACATGATCTAAATACCATTTGAAATGTTTTTGCAATACAATCTATTACTGAGATAATAAATTATCACATGAAGCCATGACTTCAGTTATTAAATACTTCTAACAATATTTATGATTTAAGGCCCCAAGGTGATTTGATGGCATATATATAGATTTATTTTCATTTAAACTATGCTTATCGTCATTTCACACCTTGTATGTTCAAAACCCTTCCACATTTCAGACCTATTGCTCTTCACTCCTCTGTGTTTCCAATTTGCAAGTTAAATCGGAGAAGAAGTTGTGTAACAGGATGACCAAGACAAATAAAGGAAAGAAATCCATGGAGGCTTCACAATCCGCACCTTCTGCTTCCAATGTAAAATAAATTCCCTCACTTTTCTCAGACGCTACATGCACAATGGATAGTGGAACATCCTCGTGGGAATCCATGTATCAACTGCTTGAAAGCAAACGACCTAAGGTAACTCAAAGAGTGGCAACAACAGATGCTACATCATCTTTTGAAGCCTCCAACTATGAATTCATCATATCTTTTCTTCACAGGATCATTGCTTGACCCAAGATGCTTCCTTATACCAATATGGTAAAATGGATAATTGATAATATCAACATTTCCAATAGGACATTCTTGACTTCAAGAAAAACAATCATCAGGTCCTTTACAACTGAAGATTTGAGGAAACTGTAGCATATACCTGATCCACAGAAGGTGTGTGGAAAATATTTCCTCGAACATTTTTCATGCAAGAATGAGGTAGCATCAGATCCAATTAAACAATGGAGATCCTACCCGAACAAACATAAGCACGATAAATAAGGTATGTACTCTATATTTTCTATTTTTATATCATAGCTATGATGCATAGATATTTTGGGCACACTAATACAACTAATTTCTTAGTTGAATGGGTTCCTCTTATTGAGGCAACAGTCAATTATTATATAGTGGATTGGTGCACTATCCTTTCAAATAATCTTGCCTCCCAAATCTGAGAATTTAGGCAACATCGGTATGTTACTACTAGGGTAGTCCCACCATTATTTATGAGTGCATATATCATGGATGCGGTTTTTTTACTAAATTTTTCCCAACCATGGGATGGAAATGGACCATTCAAGATCCCATTCCCATCCATATATAGATCATAAAATCTTGTGGGAATCTAATTTCCACTCCCATTTCTATAAAAATTTCAAATTTCAATTCACCAAGCCGTTTTTGAAAGAAGAGCCCCAAGATTGTTTGATGGGGCCAAAATTGATTTCATACCAATAGGCAGGGGGTTTGAAGAAGAGATTTTTACCTATGCTGCAGACTATGGAAGTTTAGCACCCCCTCATGTTCTCCCATTATATGTCCTTGATAAACTATTGGCTTGGCAAATTTCTTATCAAACTGTAGGGGATGGATTGACAAAGAACCTAAAGGAATCCAAGAAATATATTTGGCCTTCATTCCCTATCCAATGAGGTGTATATGAACTACATGATATCAAACATGTTGCACTTGAAATTTTTAATATTACATGTTTGAATCTTGCTACCATTCCTGGCAGATTGTTTGATCCTAATAAAGTTGCAGAGAATTTTACTGCCCAAGTGAAAATTAGGCAATTCAGTCATGAAGATGATGACTACGATGACCTATTTGAATCTATCGATGTATTTTCACAAGTGTAGCATTTGGCCTTCTTGAAATTGAATCCAGAAAGGGTAGCGTAATTCCAAGAATATAGAGAAAGAGGACGACAAAATGTGCCTTTGGATTTGTTGAGGATTCCTCAACTTATTATCCAAGAAGAGAAGGATTCAGAACATGGCTCCGATCAAGACTCAGAAAAGGGTTTAAAACAAGGTTCAGAGCAGAATTTAGAGTAGAATTTAGAATAGGGTTCAGAGCTGAATTGAGAGAAAAATTCAGAGAATAGTTCAAAAACAAATTCTGAATAGAACTTAGAATAGGTTTCCAAGGACATTGAAGTGGGAGATAAATCCATAGAAGTGCATACTCATGAAACGCCGTTCTAGATTCAGGCTGATGAAGTCTGGAAACAGATTGATTAGAAACTTAAAGGACAAGAAGGGGGAGAAAATATTGAAATGGAGAAAACATTTAGCACACCCCATAACACTGGAGAGAGCTCGTTTACTGATAGGGCTTTCGATAAATTCGTCGCTAGATAGGAAATTAAGATCATATTGACATTTCCTTCATCTAAAATTGTCCTTAAAGTGGAAGAAATCCCTCCTCTTGACGTCATTTACAGTCCCAAACATCGGGTTGTGGTAAAAAGAATGAGGAAAAGGATAAGAATAGAGCCATCATCAACACTCATTCCTAGTTATATACCTATGGATATAGTTTGGAAGGATACACCATTTGATCCTTCAGGGAATTCGAAAAAGTTGTCACAATTTGTAGGTGCTTATGCATCGACTACAATTGACAAAGTAGTAGAAGTTCAACAACTGGTCAGGGAAAAAGAAAATATAATTCAATATTTAGAGCAGCAGTTGCCAGAAGAAAGACAAAGTATTGTCCATAAAGTAAAGACACAATTGTCTCAACTCCAACAGAGCTTTGATCAACTAAATCTCCAATATCAGGTGGAGACTAGTACTAAGGATGCCAAAATCCAATAGCTCTAGTTTTCGCTTGATCAGTTCGAGGAAAATCCTAAAGTAGAGGACTTTATAAAGGAATCATTACAGATAAACACTTTGTTATCAAGGAAACAAGCAATGTTCTGTCAAAGGTTATCTATCATCAATCCACTGTGTGTTACAAATGATTCACTGATTAATCAATCATCTGATCTAAGGGTGACTTTCAATAAAATTGATGATAAAATTTCAGGATATATAATTGGAAGGATAATCCAGAAGGAAGAGAAGCAAACCTTACTAGAATAGATCAATCTCACAAGGAGATCCTCTTTACTGATTGGGAAATTCAATTTAAAAAGTCAAAAAGAGCAAGCTCTAGGGAAACTGATGTTGCAAATAACATCATTGAAACTATCAATGATAACTTGCACAATGTTAACCTTATTCAAGAATGCCCACCTAGTAATATTCCTGATATCAAAGTCCTAGAAAGGCAATGACAAGAAAATTTAAAATAAAAGGAAGAAGTGATTAAAAAGTTGAACAAAATCAACTTGGAAATGTATTGGAAATATCTTCGGAAGCTACACAGCTAGTGGCTAATGCTCTGCTACCTTGCTGACTCATACACCCATATACTTCTTGCACTTTCATATGTAGTGTACATGGGATATCTATGCTTGAGGACAGGTCAACCTTCTAAAGTTAAGTCAATGATGGATATTTACAAGCTCAAGCAACGAATGAATGAATAGACACAATTGCATTCATGAGCTTGTCATTTCGACAACTTCTATTTCTGTATTTTTGTCACTTATTTTAAGGAGAGTTGTTTTAAACCCCTCAAAACTTTCATGAGTTTTCTATTTTTATACTTTATTTTTGTTATATAAACCATTTCATGTCTACATGAAAAGGGTCCCCAAATTTTATTAAAATAAGCTTTGGAAGCTTGCACTACTGTACTTTTGAAGTTTGTCTTAGTAAAAAAACCGGATCAGGGTCCTGAAGTTTTGTAGAGAAGGATTTGGAAGCTTGCACTCTTGTACTTTTGAAACCATCTTAATGAGAAAGATTGGACTGGAATTATTTCTTTCATGAGTAGAGTAATGTACATCAGATACTTTTATCATTGTGTATTTGTTTTGTTTATGAATTGATAGTCATTTCTCTTTGTTTATTGTATGTATCTTTTTTAATGCAATTTTGTATTAATTCACTTCTAAACATGCTAGAATTTTCATCCTTAATACATATATAATCAATCTCTGAACTTTATTCGAATGAAATATGTGTTTCATCAATTATTTTGATTAAATATTTTATCAAAATAATTATCTTAAAATCTTTTCATTTCTGTAAGTGTTTGATTGATATTTATTATCATGCAATAAGGAGAATTATTCTAGATTTCATACACATAAGTAAACCCTGGGTGATAGATAGATTGATATACATGTTTTCTAGTTTATAAACCACCCCATATATCACTTGGATTTTGGTTATAAACACTATACCCGTTCCATCACATTTTTATTTGGGAAACAGGCCCCATTATATCTAGTCAGAGCCACTATTCCAAACGGATAAGGGACGGTATTCAAATCCCCGACTGGGTGGTTTTCCCCCATGTTGTTGTAGCGGTTGTTTAGGCTCCAATAGGACCAAGAAGATATAAAACTTTGTTAGAGTCATTTGGGTTGGCCAATGCCTAAAGACTTAGATCTTAATTAGATTCAAATTCACACCTTACTCATCAATAATGTAACCTAGATATTGGATCTTGTCCATGTCGAGGGAGCATTTTTCCAAGTGAGCACATAGCTTGTGTTTTCATAGAGTGTGAAGGGCCTGTGAAATATGATGTAAGTGCTCTAAATAACTCTTATTGAAGATGATTATATCATCTAGATATAAAACCATGAAAGAGTTGGTGAAAGGTCGCAATATGTCATCCATTAGCCTGATGAAATTTGTTGGGGCATTTTCAAACAAAAGGGCATGAACAACCATTCAAAAAGGCCCTCCTTGGACTTGAAAGTAGTCTTCCATACACCATTGAGTTCTATTGGAGCTCCATGATAGAAAAATTTCAAATAAATATTATTGAAGTAATTGGCCCCTTTAAAATGGTTAGGAAGGTCATCAATCCGAGGAATTTGGTATCTATTCCTGACTGTGATTTTGCTAAGATCCTAGTAATCAATACAGTCTCCAAGTCCCATCCTTCTTCTACATGAGTGAAATTGGGATCCCAGAAGGTGAGGAACTTGGCTGGATGTGCGATTTTGTACCATATTATCGATATTCTACTTCAATTCCTCATTTTTTAGAAGAGAGCAACAATAGATTGGCCCATTAGGTAGAGGTGCATCGAGGGATAGATCAATTGAATGTTTGACCTAACAATGAAAAGGTACCCCAATGGGTGAGGAGAATATGTCTTTGTACTCTTCCATACCTTATCCACTTACCTTTGGTGCATGGAGGAGCCTTGTGTGGAGGCCATTATGTGGCCATGATCTTTTCCTATCTTTGAGAGTGAATAAGGAGGAAGAAAATTTTCTCAGTCTGGGAGATGAGCTTACTTCATTGCTTAGCAAAGATCAATGAAATGGTAGTAGGTGGGTCTACCTCCAATATTGGTCCAAAATGCATCCTAGAACCCTCTAAGTCTTCATCAGGTCAAAAACTATCGAAAAAGAAAAAAATTTAAAAGAGGCAGAAAACACTATCGAAAAGGAAAAACAAGAAGAAATGGCCAAAAATAGAGTTATCGGGGGCTTGAACAATGATGCATAGGAGCCGTCAGATCTGGCCGATCAACGGTCCAAATTTGATCGGCATATCATAATCAGAGATGGCAAGTGGAGGACATTAGATGCTACCATGTGAAAGTTGTGACAACGATCAGTGCGAGTCAATGAGGACCGTCGATCAAATGTGTAGATCGACAACCCATGTTAACTTGCAATATCGCATCGGCAAAATACTAGGAGCACTTACCAAAGGCCTGGGGACTATGCAATGTGTGATTACGACATATCACATCACATTATCACATCGGAGAAATACAAAGGAGTGGGGCCGATACAAATGCGACTTGAGATAGCCAGACCCAATGGGGTTATGGATGAAATTTGATAATATTTCAAGTCCGGTAAAAGGGTTTTTCCTCTGTATTTCACATTTTCGTTAAATAAACAAAAAATAAAGGAAATGTGAATAAAGTGATAAAACGGACCTGAAATGGTTTATACATGCAGATATATATATTTTGAGTTCCGTAATGAGTGGGATCTCGGGTGGGCCTAGACAGTAAGTGGTATTGGACAGGCTCTGCCCGATCCCATCCACTGGGCCACACGTGGCTTGAGAAAACTGCCTTTCTGGGTAGGCAACCTCTGTACGCATCAACCGCCTAAAATGAATCTCAATCGTTGGATCAAGATCACTCAAATCAATGTTGGACATGCGATAGAGATATAAAGGCAGACCCGATGGAGTTATAAGGTGAAATTGATAATATTTCAGGTCTAATAAACAACATTTTGGTGGATTTTCCCGTGTTTTTATGTATTTCTCTGTGTAAACAGAGAACGAATCTTCTGGGGATTTCAAAGGCACCGATGGTCCCTTCCATTACAAAATAGGTGGCCATCATCCCTGAAACCACTTAGCAATGATTGTTTAACGTTCAAAGGGGATTTGAGTGGACAGAGTCCAGAAGACAGAAAGCACAAAAGAGGAAATGAACAGATAGTTCTGATTAGATTAAAAGCCACAGAGTGATAGAGACAAAGGAAAGCACTGCTGAGACAAAGGGAAGACAGAGACAGAGAGAAAGAGAGAGAGTCTGTGTACTCGGAGAGACTTGATGGAATCAAGTAAACTCCTGCTGTTTTGTATCTGTCGTGTTGAGACTCAAATTGATCGCACTTTTGTAAAAAGCTACTCTTGAAGACATAATATAGAGGTCACTACTGAAGGCTAGACCAGGAGAGGTAGCCCAAGAGTTTTGGGTGAACTCGATTATTTACTGTGTTATGTGTGTGTGTCTGTTATGTTTCTTTAACTGCTTCATTGTCTAAATTATTCATAATCTTTTCGATCTATTGCACTAAGTAATATAGTAAAATCCCGCACATGAGTCTGTAACACGTTAATATTAGTCTAAGATCACATTATTAGATCAAGTGGTATAGAGCTTTAAGTTTGCTAAGGTTAGACAATCTTGTGTTGGATTCTTGAATGCTAACTAGGTCAAAGCTCAAACTAGGAGAAGGAAAGCTTTTTGAGGCTAATCCAGAGATTAGAAGAGTCTACTCTCAGAGGAGAATGGACAAAGAAGTCCCATTGGAATCAGAATCTCAGTTCACGGACATTTTCATGGCCATGCGAGCCATGGTGGAAGAGATGTATCGAGAATTTAAGAAGGGTCGAGGTGAAAGCTCTTTAACACCCAAACAAGGCAAATGAGTAGATGAACCTTCTCTAGATGCCCATCCAGAGGGCAAAGGGAAAGGGGAAGAGCCTCCTCCATCATCTCCTCCATTATCACCTCCTTCTAGCCCTGAAAAGAAAAACAAGAAAACGTCTTTGATTAAATTAGATGTAAAGTTTGATTTTCCAATTTCTGCTGGAGAATTAAATGCAGAAAAGCGAGATAACTAGATTAGACAAATTGATGTATATTACAAGGTGCAAAACATTGATTCAGAAAGGAGAAAGATTCAGCTGGCTAGCCTTCACCTTGGAGGAATTGTTAGCATTATGTTTTTGGTTTGGCTCTATGGTACAGGTGTTGTACTTGATGGCAACTATCTCATGTGGCAGATCTCAGTTCAGGCACTCAAAATCATGGAAATTAAGATACCTGCAGGTAATCCTAGAAGAAGCTGCGGACCCGCAGGTACGCCGTCCAAGGGGTGCGGACATGCACGCAGGTGCTCCGTTCAGAAGGTGCAGACCAAAGTTTCACTCTCTCCAATGCATAAAAGCGCATGCACATGGGAATCTTCATGAATGGTTCATGGTATTAGTCCAACAGTTTTTGATCCTATGGTTTTGGTCCGTGGTATTGCATCTACAAATATTGATCCAAGGTATTGGGTTCATGGTATTATGTTATTATGGTTTTGGACCATGGTATTGTGAAAGGCTTGCTTATAAAAAGGAAAGGAGATCTCTTGGCCACACACTTGTAAAATTTGAATATCTTAAGATCTGAAATTTTGGGTGAATGATTTTAAAAGCTAGATCTAAATCAAACTTAAGGCGAATCTATTGATAAGTTGTGATCTCTTGGGCACATGAGCAGATCTATGGATTTGACTGATTGTGGCACATTAGAGGACTGGTAATTTGGCCCTAATCAGAAGTCCGCAGGCGATCCGAAGGTGTAGTGCAGGGGTATGCAGCATAGAAAAAGGCGTAGTGCGGGGATACGCAGCGCAGCAAAAGGCGCAGTGCGGGGTACGCAGTATAGAAAAAGGCGCACTGCGGGGGGCACACAGTGCAGAAAAAAGGCGCAATGCGAGGTACGAAGGCAAAAAGAAGGCACAGTGTAGATGTATGTTGTAAGTGAGACAGTAGAGGTGCGGACCTGAGAAGAAGTACGCAGAGCAGAAGAACGTCCAGTGCGGATCTGTGCAGTTTAGTCTCAGAAGAGCTGCAGATATATGCAGGCCCCTATTGGTGAAGTTGTAGACTTATCTTGAAACATTTGTTGATTATCTTTTATCTATTGTTGTAGAATTCTGGGTTTAGATTTCTGGTATTCTTTTCTATTTACAGCATTCTGAAGAGTTGGGTGATTCATTTGTTTATTGTATAAGGAGATTGGGTGATTTGCATGTACTTGATGATTATTTGATCTTCTTGGATCCAGTCTAAAAATTCATGAAACGTGGTCCTTAAAGAAGTAAAAGAGCTAAGGGGGTTGTAGCTCCCTTCCAGGAGAGACTGGAAAACGAGAGAGAGTTGTAGCTCTCTACAGGTTGTAGCCTACATAGTGGTAAAGGACTGCACCAGTACAAAATCATTGTAAAATAAGTTTCTAATTGAAAGAAGATAGAGACATATTGCAGCAGCTGGTTTTTCACCCACATTGGGTTTCCACCTTATATCTGGTGTTCTTTGGTGTGACTATCTATTTTTCTTGATTCTTGCTCATTATTATATGTTACTGACATACAAGATTAAATTAAGTATATTGAAAAGAATTAGATAATACTGATTCACCCGCCCTCTCAGTATTATTTCCAACAATTGGTATCAGAGCAGGTCCTTCTGAAGAAGCTTGATTTCTTGAAGGAATATCTTTCATCATGAGAAACCATGAGAGGGAAGCATCAAATAGGCCACCGGTTTTTGATGGGACAAACTTCGTATATTGGAAGGTAAGAGTTACTGCCTATCTTCAATCTCTGGGTACAGAAGTCTGAGATGTCATAGATACAGGGTATACTTTTCCATCAGCAACTCCCATAGATCCGGCTGAGAAGAAGAAATATGAAACAAATGCAAAGGCGGTCAATACTCTATTGGGATGTCTATCGCAATCAGAATTTGTCAAAGTTATGCAGCATAAATCCGCAAAGGAAATATGGGACAAGATTGTTCTAAGCTATGAAGGAGATGATCAGGTAAAACGAGTAAAACTTCAAACCCTCAGAATTCAGTATGAAAATCTTAGAATGTACAATGATGAAAGTGTGGCTAACTATTTTCTTTGTGTAGATGAGATTGTTAATTGTATGAAAAATTTGGGTGAAGAAGTAAAAGAGGCTATTGTGGTTGAAAAAGTTCTAAGATCTTTGTCCCCTAGGTTTGAATCTAAAGTTTATGCAACAAAAGAAAAGGAGAATCTTCAAAACCTTAAAATGTCACAGCTGCATGGAATTCTAACTGCTTATGAAATGAGGAAAGGAGGACCATCAAATAGGAGAGAAGCTGGCTTCAAGGCTTCTAGCGAAGGAGACTACTATGAGTCAGGACACATATCAGATGAAGAAGAAGAATCCAATTTTGTCAAAAATCTTCAACGGGGTGCTGGATGATTCCGAGGTAAGTTACCTTTCAAGTGCTTTGCTTGTGGAAGAGTAGGTCACTATGCTGCCAAATGTCCTCACAAGGATAAGGGGAAGGAACCTGTTGGATGGAACAAGAAACAGAATGCAAACAAGAAAAGATATTACACTCATGAAGATAGTGATGGACTATCAAATAGCGATGAAGATGAACGAGGTAATCACTATAAACTTTTAATGGCCTTTGAAGATGGTGATTACATGGATGCTATAGATGTGGATGGCTTTTATGAAGATATTTCTAGACTCAAAACATGTTTAGAAGAAAAGAATGTGATCATTGATACTCTGCAATTTCAACTTGATGAAAAAGAGAAATTTCTTGAGAAGTTACAATGTGAAATTGTTGGCCTTAGAAAAGAAATTGAGAAAACAAAGGCCCTTAATCTTAAATTTGTTAAAGGATCTGAAACTCTAGATGAGATTATCAAAGTGCAGCGTTCCCCTCTAATCAAGACATGTCTAGGATATAATGGAGAAGCATCTCAAGCTTCCACCTCCAAAAGTTATCTTGATGCAGCAAGAAGAAGTGAGCAAAGGCCTAATAGAAATCATCAGGTAAATCAAGGATAGTCTTCCTCAAGAACGAACAAAGACTATCAAGAAAATAGGGGGCATGCTACCTTAAGGACAAACATAAGCTACAACCAGCCACAGGTAAAATCTTCCCAATTTTCTTCAAGAATGGATGTCAATAGAAACTACAATCGGTTGGATGATAGCCACATGAATTTCTTCAATGGCCAATGTTTCTCTTGCCATAACTTTGGTCACAAAGCAGCTCAATGTGTTGCCTATAAGACAATCATGACTAGACAAGCTCAAAAACAAAGAAGTATGCCTCCAATCACGAAGAGGACCTATAAGAACTTTTCAGCCCTTGAAAGTGAAATTGAATGTTCTATTTGTAATAATTTTGGTCATGAAGATTCTAAAAGCAGGAGCAAGTTTTGGAAGACAACTAAGAAGGAACAAAATTCAAGTGCCATAACATGGAGAATGAAGGAACTACAACCAGAAAGATGTGGGATAGCTTTATATGCAGAAGGACAGGAAAATCAATGGTACATCGACAACGGATGTTTGAAGCATATGACAGGTGATAAAGAAAAACTTGAATCATATACTACTTTAGAAAAGGGAAAGAAAAATTCTTTTGGAAATGATACCCCTGCAGCCATAAAAGGAAAAGGCATTGCTCAGATGAAAGAAAAAGTCAAAGCTGGAAATGTTTTGTATATTGATGGCTTGAAGCATAATCTATTGAGTGTCAGTCGGATGTGCGATAATGGAACCGAGGTAATATTTCGATCAGATGGGTGTAGTGTTCGTGATCTTGATACAGGAAGAATAGTACTCAAAGGCAGAAGAACTCCAAATAATCTATACATATTTGAAGAAGGAGAAGATCAATGTTATTTGAGAAAAAATGTTGAACACTGGTTATGGCACCAGAGGTTGGGGCATCTAAGCTTTTCACAAATAAGGAAAGCATGCAAATACCAGGCAGTTCGTGGTCTTCCAGACATCAAAATTCTAGACAACACCATATGCAAATCATGTCAGTTTGGGAAGCAAACCAGAACTAACTTCCCTGAGAAGGAGGGATCTGCCAGCAGGCCTCTTGAGCTAGTCAATACAGATGTATGTGGTCCATTTAGGACAAGGTCACCTTGAGGAGAAGAATACTTTATATTATTCATTGACGACTTCTCCAAGATGGTTTGGTTAGGACTTATGAAGCAAAAGGACGAAGCATTCGAAAAATTCCAATCCTTCAAAGCCTTGTTTGAAAATGAATCAGATTACAAAATCAAGTGCCTCAGGTCTAACGGAGGTGGGGAGTTTACCTCAAATGAAGTTTTCAATTTCTGTGAAGAACATGGAATAAGAAGGGAATTCTCTACAGCTAGGGCTCCCCAGCAAAATGGAGTGGTAGAAAGGATGAACAGAACAATCCAACAAATGGCTTGTGCTATGCTTGATGAGTCTGGAACTCCCGCAACCTTCTAGGGTGAAGCTGCATATGCTGCAGTTGTAATTCTCAACAAAACAAATGTTCGAGTAAACAACACTCAAACTCCACATGAGCTCTGGTATGGTGAGACTCCTTCGGTAAAGCATTTCAAAATTTTTGGGAGCAAATGCTATATTAAGAATACTGATGAACAACTTGGCAAACTTGAACCCAGAGCAGATGAAGGCATTCTCCTTGGTTATTCTCCCTACAACAAAGCATATAAGTGTTATAATAAAAGACTTGGAAGAATTGTCGACAGCATTGATGTAGTGGTTGATGAAAAAGGATACATCCCTAGGCAAGTAAATCATGAAGAATCAAGGAGAATAAATCACACGTTTTAGCCCAAAAAGTGAAATCTGGAGTCCAGTGAGCACCTTTCAACCCAAAAAGTGTGATCCCCCTTGAAAATAGGTCAATACCTGTGTTTTTAAGATTTCCAGGTTTTTATCAAATCTGTTTTTGGGTTTTTCCGAGAGATGTATGCTGGGTTGTTTGATCTCTATCTCATCCTGCTTAGGCCTTAATCTACTCTGATTTACTCATAGAAGTGGAATTTAGCCCCTTAGGGCTTCTAGTAAGATTCCACCTTTATAAGAGGAGTTTAGCTGAGTAAGAAGTATGAATTTCTGCAGCACTTTCAACCATATTTTCCATATCTGTACCCTTATGTTTCAGATCTCCAAATATAGGTTGTTTCCATCCATAATTTCATATTAAACCTTGTTTGGTCATTTTCCTTAGGCCCATCGGTTGACTAGGTTTTTCACCCATCTCCCTATATTTTTACAATGATCTTCCTCTCTGTTTTGTTGTTGTTGTTGCACCAATTTCCAGTAGCCTAATTTTATTTGATCTCAGTCACACTGACACTTAGATCTCTTGACATTTTTTGTGTGTTTTCATTCGATTTCGTCACCAACCAACACAGTGCTTGCAAACCCAGTTTGGGTGGGGTTGAGTTAATTGTTTGGATGTTCATTTTCTGTTGTTAATTTCAGTTTATTTTCGGAAATCTTTCTTATCTTTTACAAACACAATCTGAGCTTAATCAATAAACACACTTTCACACACAAGCACACCTTAAGTGAAGGGAACTTGATTTACACCGCCAAGTCAAGACTTAACATAACAAATTTATCTCCCCTCATCGAGACAAAGGCATATTATTGTTCTCCCTTCACCATTTCTGCGTCACGTGTGTCTTAACACCATTGTGCCACCAAAGAGTTTGTCATAGAGATTGATAGGCCTTCACCGCCAGTTTCTGCTTGGGAATATTACTCCCCCCCCTGCAGGGTTCAATTTCTGTACATCTTTGAGAAGAAAACACTACAAGACATACCAATTTAAAAATCCCCCTATCATTTTTTATCCAGATACATTGGTTTGAAGCATATGAAGGAATATTTGCAACTTATTTTTCAGGATTTAAATAATTAATTATTTCTTGTTTTAGTCATCAACTTTGGGCATGGTTTATGAGCTTATGAAAATGAACTTTCCAAATATGAAAGAGGATTTTGTGGGGAATGGGATTATTTAAAAAAATCTCTTTCCATTTTTACAAACATATCATGGTTTGGGAGATACGAATGCTTATTTGAATCCTATTTTTCATAAATTTGCCAGATTTTTTGAAATTTTGTTTCCTATAAAAATGCCAAGTCAATAGCTGAATGCTACCTCATCAAATTCGACTTAGGGATGAGACTAAAGATGGGTGAAGATGATTTTTGGATCCATTTCTTTTTTATCTTGATAGTTATTGTAATTAAGACTATCCCAAACATTATGGATCTCAGATTTTGTATGTTTCTATATAATGTATGAAAAGGAAGGTCCAATGGTTATACTCTGAAACAAAGTACTCTCTTTTTGTTGTGTGCGATCAAATTACTTATTTGTTTCAAGTGCCAAGAAAAATAGGATATTATGTTAAATGACACAGAGATCCTTGTAATGGTATACTTAGTCAATTTCATTTTGTGATAGTTTCCTTTATATTTGATGTCATTTATATTTTATCTTATGATGTTTAAATGAGAGTACGTGACATAATTCATTAATTAATGTTTTGGTTCATATGATTTAGACATATGTGCTTTTTTTTCTAAAGCTTGCAGCATTCATGTTTCATGCTTTACTATAGTGAATTGTTATCTCTTTCTACAACCATTCAGGTGATGTTTGATATGTGTACACTTTTCCATCTACCTTGATTTTGTCCCTCTTGATTCATACAATGAATATCTTGGTCACTACATCTAAAAACCTGATTTGTTGACCCCATTTCCCAATGGATTAATTTCTTCATCCAAACCAAACCCTATTTTCAACACAACCCTACTAAATATCTATCCATTTTTTGAAGACATAGTCAGTTTATAATCTTAGTGATTAAGTTATCAGAGAGAGCCCTATCAAGATTGAAGGGGATAACCTTCAATCTGTAGGATTGGCTTAAAAAGGTTACATTAGGAAGTTTTTTGTTACATCCAAGAAACTTTATGAGTGCTAATATCTTGGCGACCATACTGGGGAGATATATTGTTTAGATCTAATTTCTGATGGTGAACAAATATTAGACACGAAAGAGAGGTTGTACATCATTCACCTGGTGACTCCATTCTTAGCAAGATTCAGAATCAAGAGAAACATTGGTGACTTCACAATGCAAAAATTATTTCCATGGAGGCTTACAAATCAATCAGGTATGCTCCTATGAATTTCCTACATGTAATTGGTTTTCCAAAACATTTGCCTCACATAGATTGGAAAAAGCATCTCCCAAAGTTCAATGATCAGGAATAAGATGATGTTGTTTGGATTTAATTAACTTTCATAGACATATACATAAGATTGGGATTAAGTTTCATGACGATTTTTTAATGAAGATTTTTATGGCTACCCTAAATGAAGATGCAAGATCATGGTATGAGAGATTAAAACCAGGTAGCCTATAATCTCTTAAACATTTCCACACATTATTCTTGGATTATTAAGCAACATTTCATCCTTCTTTGTCACTATTCCAAAATTATTACGAGTATTGTGACGATTTTATTCAGTACTTGCGAGATATTTATGACGATGAGGAGCTAATGGATGAGGAAATCATCGAAGCCCTTCATGAATTTTTATCCCAACAACAAACAATGTTTTTTTCTTGGCTGAAATAGATTAGGATCTTAAGTTTGAAATGCATGTGCCTTCTCTTGAAGATGATGAAGACCTTCAGATGATGAGTGATCAAGGGAAGGATTTTGTTTCAGTCATTAAAAAAATAAAAAATAAAATAAAAATAAAAAAAATAAATAAATAAATCAGATTCTTTGGAAATTAGGGAAAAAAATCAGAATCTCACATCTCTTGAAAGCACAAACTCAGAAAATTTAGAAGCTCAAGATGATGTTCTTGTTGAAGCATGTGAAGAATCATCCTTATTCACTCTTCTATTAGAAAACATGACTATTCCATTTGTAGTTTTTTAAAGTGATTAAATTTTGAAAAACAGACACATTAGTTTTGAATTTTGGGAGGATCATTTTACATCATGCCCGGAGTCAAAAAACAGACTTAAATTGAACAATTTTTTAAGCTTCAAACTAGATTCAGATTTCAGTTTGAGCTACTGGTTTTAAATTTTTTCTTTCTTTTGGAAGCCCATGAGGGAAAAATCTAGTTAGAGAGCCATTTTCTTAATTAGATACACTATAAATTTTTAATTACTTAATTCAATAAGTTGAACTCAATAGATTAGAATAGGTTTGTTTTTAATAATCTCACATGCAGAGCATATTTTCAGCGGTTTGATTTAGTTTTCAATTTTCAATAAGGATTGATCTCAGTTAAACAACAAGGTCACAGTTGCAGGTTACAAGTTAAATCTTGGTAGCAACCCATTGGATCAGGAAAATGGTCTACTTGTTATTTACTACCTCCTAGGGAGACAATATCCCTATTGGAGCCCCTTCTTAGCACCAAGTTTGTAACTTTCCTAAAGTTCCAAAGGTTATGATTATCAGTTCATTGTGAAAGGGGTTATGTAAGGGCCTATGAATTTTTTTGTGTGGAAATATAACATAATATTAGTTATAAATATTTATTTCACCTAATCCTAAGTGTTCCCTAAGTTTTTGCAGCAAATATGAGCCTATTGGATGCCTAAAAATGGCGCTACGAAAATATTTTCGTAGTGCCAAAAAATACAAGCTTTCAAACCATATGTTCTATCATTTCAAGTGTGCAACCCATTTTTTAAGAAGTTTATTCCCTAGTTAACCTTGATAGTACATTTGGTGGGGTTTTCAAACCTAAGAGAGGTGTTTTAAACTAAACCTTGAAACGTCAGTTTTTAAGTTTCCAGTGTTTCTAGAAATTAGTTTGTAGTGTGAAAAAAAACTTTAGGGATAGTGTTTACAACGGGTGACCAAGGGATTGAATATAGTTACATTTGATAACAATTGGAAAATTGGGAAATATGAAAATAGGGATTTGTATGAACCAGAGGGCGTATGGCTTGAGGCTTATGAGGAATTGTTACCATTGTTCAAAAATGTGGGATGGGAACAAATTTTCCATCTTTTTAATGGACACAACATCAGTTGCTACTACGATTTCATCCACTCCTTTGATGGAAACACATCATGGGTTATAAATTATGAGATCTCGGTCACTGAAAACTCAATTGCAGAAGCAATAGGTTTACCAATACTCTATTTTTTCCTAATTTAGTCATCATGTTCAAATAGAGATTCAAAATAGATGATGATGAAAAAAAAAAAGAAAAAACAAAAGATATATTTGTTGGGAACAGGCTGATTTTAAAAAAAAAAAACTCTTCCATATTTTACCTAGCCATCATGGTATGGAAATTACAGAGGAATCTTTAAGGCCTATATATTTAGATTTTGTAATTCTATTATTTTCTTGTTTTAGCCACTATTTTCAGATGCATTTTTTGAACATATGGAGATGAATTTGTAAAAAATAGAGGTTTTTATTGGTCACATACCAATTTTAAAAAATTTCTCTCAGATTTTACCCAGCTAGCATGGTTTGAAGGATATGAAGGAATATTTGTAGCCTATTTTTTAGGATTTAAATAATTAATTATTTTTTGTTTTAGTCATTCACTTTGAGCACGGTTTTCAAGAATATGAAAATGAATTTTCCAAATATGAAAAAGGTTTTTGTGGGGAATGGACTCGTTTAAAAAAACTCTTTCACTTTTTACAAGTCTATTATGGTTTTGGAGATCATAATGCCTATTTGAAGCCTATTTTTCATAAATTTGCTAGATTTTTTGAAATTTTGTTTCCTATAAAAATTCCAAGTCAACAGTTGAATACCACCTCCTTAAATTTGACTTGGGGATTAGACTAAACATGGGTGAAGACTATTTTTAGATCCATTTACTTTGGATCTTGATGGTGTTGGAATAAGGAATTACTAAGGGGGGTTAATCAGTAATTGTGAGGTTCTTTCAAATACAATTTTCAAACTGAAAATAGAGGCGAATGAATATACATAAAAAAAAAACAAATCTGGTCTGCTCTAGTATCAGTTCCCTTCCTTTAGCTCCCCAGTTCTCCTTCGAACTATTCTCTCAACCATCTCAGGTCTCGACCCTGTGATACACCTTCACTCAATTACACTTAGCTCAGTCACACACCCACTTCACTGCACTCTGTGATTCTAAAAAATTTTGCATTCCTTCCATACTACATAACTGCTCTCCACAGTGTTTTTACTCTCATATGCTGTGATTGATGTTATCTCTACAACACAATGCCTACAATTATACTTCTTCATGACTCTCCATGTTGTTCCATCAGAGTGCAAGGCCACTATAATTACATTAATCACTGAGAATGGGATCCAATTGTAGTTGCATTACAATTAATGCAAAGAATGAACCCAAAACAAGAATGCTCTGTCATGTTGTTGTAGCTTGTGTTCTCAGTCACGAAAATTGATTTAATGTAGAGGATGGTCATATGCATTCAATTTTGCAGGTATATTAGCTCACTCAATATTTGTGGTTCTTCAGCAAGGCTCACTTTGTGCTTCACTCTACTAAAGTGCATACTCCTGAAAAACATTTACATTCACCTGTTATATCCGAGCACCTTTCCACTATCACTATATTAAATTTGAGAGTGGGCTATAACGATTCTACCACACTGAGAATTAATTCTTATACCATCTGCATACTCAAATATATCCTCCATTTAAATTCATCTTGTACAAAAAACATTTATTTCTTTACCTCAATCTAATCTCCATTACTCTCATTAATATCTTTTTGGCGTGAGGATAACTTCAAGTTTGAATGTGCCAGACGACATTAATATGTGACAGGTCGAGGTCCTCATTTCCTTATATCTCATTTTTCCCGTGGACAAAATTTTGTTCAGTGTAAAATCCTTCAGGTATTTAACACATAGAAACACTGTTTCTAATGTAGGTCAGGAGTTCGAGATTCGGCCCCACTTTGTTTGCTTATGCACTTTCATTTTCCTTGGCCCCAGACTTCCTTATAGGCCTGACTTAAAGCCTCTTCCATTGCACTCAGTCCATTTTATTTATTTCAATGTTGAAGACTAAATACATGGGAAAATATTCACAAAACATCCCCTTGGCACAAACTTCCAGATTCTGCCACATCATCATCTTATGTCATGTTGACTTCATCTAATCCATGTGGCACCTTATGTCTGGTAACACATGTCACTTAGATTTGGACCACTAGGATACCCAATAATGTCTAATATGCCTACCATGTGTCCTCCGTATAACCACATCACGCTGATGTCATCTACCACGTTGCATGTACTGAGTCCCACTTAGGTCAGGGATTGAGAGTGTTCTCCCGTCAATTCTTCTATGTGATCGTGACCTTTGACTAGGCCCAATTTCCAACTTAGATATGGTCCCACATATGTCAGGGGTCAGGAAGTTGGGATGCTCTTATGCCAAGACTTCTACACAGCCTCAAACTCTGACTAGGCCCAACCTTGGCTCAAAATCTACCTGAGTCCTGAGGAATGAACTTTTCTATCTGCAAACTTCAATTGCCTATAAATCCTTATCCATAAGGCCTTTTCCAGACTCCAACACACCATTGGAAATATCTTCCATAACATTATCTAACTATGTCACTTTTAGTAGAAACTAAGTTGATCGCTTGTTATATAATATCCTCCAAACTCTAGGACTTCCAACCATCATAATCATCTTTATATTGCTTCACCGCTAAGCCTACTACTATGATGATTCTCTATAGAACATTGTAGGAACCATGGGAATCCCGCAAAACAATCACGATCACATCAATGCTAGCATCTATTGGTTTTAACCTCAATGCTAGTCTGATTGACATCAATGCCAACATACCAAGTTCCACCAACGTAAGTTCAAACAATGCCAATTGTTCAACAATATCCCCCTTTTGCATTGATGGAAAAAACGTAAGTTCCCCCTTAAACCAGGCATGGTATTCTTCATTGTTGTTCTTCTCCTGAGAACCAATAATCTTCTCCCCCTTTGGCATTAATGGAAAAGGATGTTCTTGAAAACTCCTCCTGAACTAGTACAACTTACTCTTCAATAGATCCCACGTGTTGAGTAACTGCCAACACATTATAATTGATTCATTTGGGAGGAGGAGTCACAACACCTATCTGCCGACTGAGATACTCAAAGGGTTCTCTTTCTAGTGGCTTAGTAAATATGTCTACAAGTTTTTCTTTAGTGGCCAGATATTCAAGTCGAACAATGCTAGCTACAACCTATTCTATTAAGAAATGGAACTTGATTAGGGATGTGCTTGGTATTTGAGTGCATGACAAGATTATTATAGATATTGATGGCATTAGTATTATTACACATGATTGGAAAGGGATTAGTCAACTTTACCTTAATTTCCTTCAAGGTCTGCTTCATCCATAGAGTTTGTGAGCAGTAAGTCACAACTACAATATACTCTACTTCAGCAGTTGATAAAGAAATTGAGTCTTGTTTCTTGCTGACCCAGGACACTAAGTAGTTTCCAAAAAAGAATGCTACACCAGAGGTGTTCTTCCTGTCACCAATACTTCCTACCCAATCAGCATCAGTATAGGCCTTCAACTTATGCTCTCTGCTTTTAGCATACCATAGTCCATAATCTATTGTCCCTTGAAGATATTTCAAAAGCCTTTTGACAGTGATGACATGATTTTCATGAGGGCAGGCTTGAAATATGGCCACAAGACCCATTGATTACATGATGTCCCGTCTCAAAGCTGTGAGATACAAAAATATTCCTGTCATTGATCTGTGTTCAGTCTAATTTACTAGTGGTGTCTCATCTTCTTTGCACAATTTGTAGCCTGTAACCATGGGTGTGCTAATTGGATTGCAATCTTCCAACCCAAAATTCTTCAAAGTTTCTCATAGGTATTTAGATTGGGAGATAAATACCTTATTTTTTTATTGATAAATTTGCAATCCTAAGAAGGAAAATTCTCCTATCACGGACATCTAGAACTTTTTCTGCATACAATTTTCAAATTGATGTCTCAATCGTTCCATGTCACTGCCAAATATTATGTCGTCCACATAAACTACTACAATTAGTAGATGATCATCTTCAGATTTATGTATAGTTTTTTTGTCTACAATTCCTTTCTTAAAGACTTGTTGCTGAAGGTATCGATCCAGACTTGCATATTAGGCTATGGAAGCCTATTTTAGTCCATATAAGGCCTTTTCTAGTTTGTACACAAACCCTTCATTTTCGGTGAGCGACAATCCTTCTAGTTGCTCGATATAAACCTCTTCTTCCAGATCTCCATTGAGAAATGTCAACTTCACATCCATCTTATATAACTTGATGTTCTTATGATTGGAAAAGGCAATAAATATTATGATAGCTTGCAGTCTAGATATTGGTGCAAACTTTTCCTCAAAATCTATCCCCTCTATCTAGGCATACTCTTTGCAGACCAATCGAGCCTTGTTCTTAATTATTTGACCCTGTTGAATTAGTTTATTTTTTAAGACCCATTTTGTACCTATGAAAGTTTTCTCTTTGGGTCTTGGAACAAGCTCCCAAGTGTCATTCCTCTCAATTTGATCAAGTTCTTCATTCATAGCTCTCACCCAAGACTTGTCCTCACTTGCATGAATGAGATTTTTAGGTTCAACCTGAGATAACACATAAATATTTGCAGAACTTAAACTCCCAACAAATTTCCTCATGTTCTGAACACCAAGCCTTTAATATCCAAGAATTTGACTCTCAGGATGTTCTTTTCATACATATCTGGAAGGATTTTTGGGCCTTGGAGTTGTGCTCATTTATATGTCTTCATTATATGACTATGTTTCTTCATGGTCTGAAGCATGATGGATGAACTCTCTTCTCCATATGAGTTCATGATTCCTTTGGAGGACTCGGGTTGTGGATCTAGTTCATATAATACTACATCAATGCAATCCTCAACCCTCTTTGTCCTTTTGTTGTAACACTTATATCCTTTACTTCGAATAAAGTAACTGAGTAATACACCCTCATCATCATGTGAATAATAATTTATGGGACTTTTATCATTCCTTTTGATAAAGCATTTACTCCCAAATACCTTGTAGTTTTTAACTGATGCAAATCTTCCCTTCCAGAAATCATAAGGAGTTTATCACTATTACGCCTGAGTTGAGTTTTGTTTGACAAGTACATTATTTCCTGTGTTGCTTCTCCCTAGAATTTTTTAGGTACATCTTCTTCATCCATCATAGCTTTGTCTATCTCCTAGATTGTTCTGTTCTTTCCCTCAACTACTCCATTTTGTTGTGGATTCATAGTCATAAAATATTGCCTTTGTATGTCATGCTCTTTAGAGAATGTTGGGTGTGGAGCCTGATTATCTGATTAATTCAGAGGTCTTTGTTTCAGCTAGATGAATACCTAGGAATATTGTACACCCCTCCACACAAGGGGGTGCAGGGAGCAACGCCCCCAAAGCTAAAAAATAGATGTAAAATTGCCTTGTAAAATATTGTAATTTCATAGTCAATCTAGGCAGTTCATTAGGTGAATGATCTGACAGTAGAAGCTATGTTTAATTTAGGGTTTTTTGCCCTAGAAGACAACCCCTCACTATATATGATGGAATTTTAAGGCGGTTGTGAATATGTGTATTCTGAGCGAGAAAGGGAGAGGATGTTGTGTGAGAGCGAAGAGGAAATTACAAAAAAATTATTGTAGGTTGTATCTCTTTATTTTGCTAGATAATATAAAAGGAAGGACTGGATTTTTCTCCATGGACATAGCACAATTTGGGTGAACCACATATATTTGTGTCTCTCTTGTTTTATGTATTTTTTGTAATTTTATTTCTGCAATATTTTATGTGTTCCATTGCTCTGTAATATATAATTCTCTAACACATAATTAATCAAACTATCTTGAAGTGTATTCTCCTCCTTTGCCTGATATTAACAATGTGATCTTTAGATATTTCTCATTTTCTACTTGAGATTTAAAAAAATTTTAATGTTTAACACTTCTAATTTTTCTTTCAAGAGCACGATCTAAGTGGCCCTAGTAAAATCATCAATAAGCAACATTAAATAGTTTTCTCCTCTTGGGATATTTGTTGTAGTTGGGCCACAAATATCTGTGTGAATTAGCTCCAGATGTCTAGATGAAGATAACTCTTTTGTATTAAAATGAGTCCTAGTATGCTTACCAAATTGACATGACTTGCAAATTGAACTATCAAGCCTTGACATTCTTGGAATTCTTCTCACAGCTCCCATCTTGCTGACTCTTATAAGACTGTCAAAATTCATATGACCAAGTATCCTATGCCATAACCGGGCTTCATTCATCTTTCTCAAATAGCATCTAATTCTGGAGTCATCAAACACATATACATTATTGTGATTTTTGGCTACTTTTCCCACCAACTTTCCATTTTCTTCATTTTAGATCTCATAGTACTTGGATCGCAAGCTCACATAATATTCATTATCACACATCTGGATTACATTGAGAAATTTTTACTTGATACCTTCTACATACAACACATTTTTGGCTTTAGTCTTTTGATCAAGACTGACTATGCCCTTACCCTTAATTCTTGTTGGGGCATTATTTCCGAAAGTGACATTGTTCCCTCTATCCTTTTCTTTTAGCAGCAAAAATTTTCTCCTATCCCCAATCATATGCTTGGAAAAACCACTGTTCCTATACCATATGTTCTCTTGATTATGTGTTGATAGAGAAAGTCCACATTCCATGATCTTTCCATATTTTATTTTCCAACTCCCCTTATTTTTTTCAAAAGCTTGTTGTCAAGTGTTGTAGGACTTAGATTGGTACTCAAACTTGCATCTGCACTCACTTTCCTTGTGCCAAAAATTATTACATTTGAAACATTCAACATCACTCATTAGGGGAGAAAAGGCATTACTATCTTTGAGAGAAGAGTTTTGAGATTTAAAATTTTGATACTTATTGTATCTGGAATTTTCATCTCTTTCAACTTCGATCCTTTTACAATAAACAACCTTATGTCTAAATATGTGATATTTATAACAATGAACATAAAATAAATGAGAGCACGTGAAGTTGGAGAGTTCATGATTTTCTACATGAAGTTTCCTTTTTTGTCTGGTTGATTGATTTATTCTCCATTAGTGTGGTTCCTTAGGGTGGATAGAGTTATTATTCTAGTGATGGGACCCTTTTTGGCTTGCCACCTTTTTGTCTTCGTTAATTCTTTCTTGATATATCTTTGCATATATATGAGATTCCTCAAATCCTGTAGACCTGAAGTTCATCTCTCCCGTAGAATATTCCTATGGTCTAGAGTATCCCACACCTATTTTGTTTATTGAATACCTTCGATTGTTTAGAATATGATCTAGATTTGTTGTTCCTTCTGTAATTTTTTCATTTATACCTTTCTCGGTCTTCACTTTCTCAAGATCATTTCTCAAAGAGATAACCTCTACCTTGAGACTCTGATAGTTCTCTTCCCATTCGTGGATCAAATCATGAAGAAATTCTTCCTTTCGTTTGGATTCTTCTAATTTGAATTTCAAGGACAAAATTTCATCTTTGCATGTTTTTGAGATCGTTTCCTTATTTACCTTGAACAACTCCTATTTTAAATGCTTGTTTTATCCTTCTCTATTCTCACATGTTCCTTATTTTTCTTCCAGTAGAAGAGCTAACGTATCTTTGCTTTTAATGGCTTCTTCAAGTATTTATTTTTGATAAAAAAACACCTCATTGTCTTAGTTGTACATACCTTCTTTAGCACACTGCAGTTGTTCTTTTAGCTGCATGTTCTTTCTCTTGGCCTTCTTTAACTCATCAAGAGCATTGATGAGTTCCCCTTCAAAGTCACTACCCCTACTTCTTCTTCTTCCTCTTTAGAGTTGGTAATATTTTTTTTCTTAGAGTCTGCTCCAAATGCCATGAGTAAATATTTATTTGAATCGTCTTCTAAAGATTCTTCATTGTCTTATTTTGGTGTTGAGTTATCCTCTTTGGAGTAGAGACCCTTCTTCCGATACAACTTCTTTTTCTGATCTTTTTGAGATTTGTTTCTAAATTTTTTATCATCTTCCTTTTCTCTTCTTTCTTTTTAAGGGCACTTGGACGAAAATTTTCCAACTCAAAGAATTTAAAGGGAAACTCCCCTTTATATTTTCCTGAACCACACTTTAGTTTCCTATCAAACTTATCTAGCTCCTAATCAAATTCACATCTAGAGAAATATAGATGATCTTTGTGCTCCGTGGCCTTCTTGGACACTTTGAACATTACCTCCTTAGGTTCAGAATTCTCTCTTACTACTCTCATCTCATAGGTTGTGAGAGTACCAAGAAACTGATCTATCCTGAGATTCTTTAAATCAACCATCTCTTCAATGGAAAGGACTTTGACATTAAATATCATGGGTAGAGATCATAAGACATTTTGAACACTCATATATTCCTTGAATTCTTCACCAAGTCCTCTAATCATATTGTTTACTTCATCAACATTGAGGAAGTCTTCTGCTACATTTTCTTCTTCACTCATTTTTAAGCTTTCAAACCTAATTCTGAAGGTTTGAAGTTTGGCCTACTTTACTTTTTCATCTCCTTCATGACTTTGATTGAGCTTCACCCACACTTTCTTAGCAGACTTACAGTTCATAATCTTTATGAGTTCAAATTGACTGAGGCCCAAGAGAATCGCATTCTTGGCTTTAGAATTATTTCCATACAGTTTTTTGCCATCTACATCAATGAAATCATAATTTACTACTATAGAGCTCCAAACATCTACTCCTAGGGAAATAACATAAGCTTCCATCCTAACTTTCTAGAAAGCATAGTTTGTCCCATCAAAGACTGGTATCTTTCTTGAGTAATCATATTGAATCTCTTGCCTATACATAATTCCTTATGAATCTACCTTCTAGGGGTTAGACTACTCTCAAAGGAACTTGGCTCTCACAACAATTGTTGGAATAAGGAATTATTGAGAGGGGGGTGAATCAGTGATTGTGAGGTTCTTTCAAATTTTAAATATAAGTCTTTGATTCTTTTCACAATGGTCAGTTACTTGTGATAGTTTTCATACACAATACAAATGAATAGCAATATAAGGCATTCACATGTACATGCAATCCATCACATGAGAAACATACACATTTTGACACAGGAATTTTTACGTGGAAACCAAAAGGGAGAAAACCACCAATTTGTTTATTGTTATGATGTAAATTAAGCACCTACTTAATTACATCAATTTTCTTATGAGCACCCACTCACAGGAGGCACCAACCTCCTTTAAGATAGTAAGCCACTACTTTCCAAGATGCACCCACCTCTTAAGAATGCAGGCCACTACCTACTCTAGCCATTGTTATACTTTTCATACAATTTTCAAACTGTACACAGAAGCGAATGAATATACATAGAAAAATAAATGTAGTATGCTCTAGCATTGGTACCCTTCCTTCAGCTCCCCAGTTCTCCTTCAAACTGTGCTCTCAACTAGCTCAAGTCTCGACCCTAAGATACACCTTCACTTAGTGACACTTAGCTCAGTAACACACCCACTGCACTGCACTCTGTGAATCTCAACAATTTTACATTCCTCCCACACTTCATAACTTCTCTCCACAATTTTTTTCCTCTCATGCACTCTGATCGATTTTGTCTCTGTAACACGGTGCCTGCAAGTGCACTTCTGTATGGCTCTCCATGTTGTTGTTCCATCAAAGTGCAAGACCATTGCAATTGCATTAATCACTGAGAATGGGATCCAATTATAGTTGCATTACAATTAACGCAAATAATAAACCCAAAACATCAAGGCTCTTTCATGTTGTGTAGCTTGTGTTCGCAGTCATGACAATTGATTTAATGCTGAGGATGGGCATCTGACTTCAATTCTACAGGTAGGCTTTGTTTACTCAATGTTTGTGGTTCTTTAGCAAGGCCCACTCCGTGCTTCACTCTGCCCAAGTGCATACTCCTTAAAAACTTCTCCATTCACCTATTACATCCTAGCACCTATCCACTCTAACTATATTAAATTTGAGAGTGGGATATAGCGATTCTGCCATGCCGAGAATTAATTCTCATACCAACTACATATTCAAATATATCCTCCATTTAAAATTTTCCTATACAAACAACATTGATTTCTTGAGCTCGGTATAATATCCATTACATTCATTTATCTCTTCGTGGCGTGAGGATAACTTCGGGTTTGACTATTCCAGATGGAATTAATTTGCGACAAGTCGAGGTCCTCATTTCCTTGTATCTCAGTTTTCCTATAGAAATTATTTTTTTAGCGTAAAATCCTTCAGGTATTTAACACACAAAAACATTGTATAACCATGTCTTGGGCACACCTTCCAATGTAGGTCGAGAGTTGACCCAACTTTGTTTTCTTATGCGCTTGCGTTTGCATCGACCCTGAACTTTCTTATAAGCCCAAATTAAATCCTTTTCCATTACTCTAGGCCCATTTTATCGATTTCAATGCCGAAGACTAAATACATGAGAAAATATTCACAAAATATAACCTTGGCGCAAACTTTGAGTTTCTGCCACATCATTGTCTTATGTCATGTTGACATCATGCAATCCATCTGGGACCTTCTGTCTAGACACACATGTCACCTATTTTTGGCCCACTAGGCTACCCAAGAATGTTGAATCTACTTGCCACATGTCCTTTGTACTGCCAAGTCACACTAACGTCATCCACCACATTTCCTGTATCGGGTCCCACATAGGTCGGGGGTTGGGAGTGTTCTCTTTCCAATTCTGCTACGTGGCCCTGACCTCCAACTAGGCTTGACTTATGACTTAGAGATGGTCCCACACAGGTCGAGTTTCGGGATGCTCTTCTGCCAAAACTACTACATGACCCTGACATCCAACTAGGCCCAGCCTTGCTTCAAAATCTGCCTAAGTCCTTAGGAATGAACTTTTCTATCTACAAACTTAACTTTCCTGTAACTCTTGATGTAGAAGGCCTTTTCCAAACTCCAACATACCATTGGAAATCTCTTCTAGAACACTATCTAACTATGCCACTTTCAGGAGAAACTAAGCTGATTTTTTGAGATATAATCTCCTCCAAACTCTGGAACTTCTAACCATCATAATCATCTTTTTATGGCTTCACCACTAAGCCTACTACTATGATGATTATCTGGATAACATTGTAGAAACCATGATACTCCCCCATAACAATCATGCTCACATAAATGCTAAGATTTGTTGCTTCTGACCTCAATGCTAGTCCAGATGACATCAATGCCAACATACCAAGTGCCACCAACCAATCAGAAAATGCCAATTGTCCAACATATGGTTATTGTAATTAAGACTTTCCCAAACATTGTGGATCTCATATTTTGTATGTTTTTATATGATGTATGAAAAGGAAGGTCCAATGGTTGGACTCTGAAACAAATTACTCTCTTTTTGTTGTGTGTGATCAAATTACTTATCTATTTCAAGTGCTAAAAATACTAGGATATTATATTCAATGATATAGAGATTCCTGTGATGGTATACTCAGTCAATATTCTCATTTCATAGTTTCATTTCTATGTGATGTCATTTATCTTTTATCTTCTGATGTTTAAATGAGATTATGAGACAAAGTTCATTAGTTAATTCTCTAGTTCATAAGGTTTAGGCATCTGCACTTTTTCTTCTCAATCTTGCAGGATTCATGTTTCATGCCCTTCTATAGTGGATTGTTATCTCCTTCTACTACCATTTAGAAGATGTTTGATATATCTACAATTTTTCATCTACCTTGCCTCTGCCTGTCTTGATTCATATAGTCAATATCTTGGTAATGACATCTAAAAACTTGATTTGTTGAGCCCATTTCCCAATTGATTAATTGCTTCATCCCAACCAAGCCCTATTTTCAACACAACCCTACTAAATATCTAGCCATTATTTGAAGACACAACCAGTTATTAAGCTTAATGATTATATTGTCAGAGAGATCCTTCTCTGGATTGAAGGGAATAGCTTTAAATTTGCAAGATTGGTTTGAAAAGGTTACCTTAGGAAATTTTATGTTGCATCCAAGAAACTTTTTTATTGCTAACATCTTGGCGAGCATATTGGGGAGATATCTTATTTAGATATGATTTCTGATGGTGAACAGAAATCAAACACAAAAGAGAGGTTGTACATAATTCACCTGGCAACTCCATTATCAACAAGATCTAGAATCAAAAGCAACGTTGGTAACTCCACAGTATAAGGATAACTTCCATGGAGGCTTACAAATCTATAAGGTATGCTCCTATGAATTGCTTACATTCTCCTAGTTTTCCAAATTGTCTGCCTTCCATAGATTGGAAAACATATCTCCCAAATTTCAATGATCAGGAAGAAGATGATGTTGTTTTTCATCTAATTAAGTTTCATAGACATATACATAATCTTGGGAAGCCGTTTCATGAGGATTATTTAATTAATATGTTTATGTCTAATTTGGAATAAGATGCGAGGTCATGGTATGAGACATTAAAGCTAGGTAGCTTATGGTTTCTTAAATATTCCCACATAGTATTCTTGGAGTATTATGCAGCATTTCATCATTCTTTGTCACTCTTCCAAAACTATTCTGAGTATTGTGAGGATTTTATTCAATGCTTGGAAAACATTTATGATCATGAGGAGCTAATGGATGAGAAAATCATAGAAGACCTTCATGGTTTTTTATCCTAAAAGCAAACAATAGTTTTTTCTTTGGTTGAAATAGATCAGGATCTTAAGTTTGAAATAAATGTGCCTTCTCTTGAAAATGATGAAGATGTTCAGGTGATGAGATATCAGGGGAACAATTATGATAGTGAATCAATGATTTCTGTTGGAGTCATAGAAGAAGAGAATTGTTTTTCAAATTCTTTAGAAATTAAGGAAACAACTCAGGATCTTGCATCTCTTGAAAGCACAAACTCATAAAATTTAGAAGGTCAAGATGATGTTCTTGTTGAAGCATGTGAAGAAGAATCCTTAGTCACTCATGTGTTTACAAAACATGACTATTCCATTTGCAGTTTTTCAGAGTGACAAAATTTGTAAAAACAACATATTAGTTTTGATTTTTGTGAGGATCCTTTTGCAGCATGCTTGGAGTCAGGAAGGACTCAAATTGTACAATTTTGTCAAGGTTCAAATTAGATTTAGATTTCAGTTTGAGGTGTTGGTTTTAAATTTCATCTTTCTGTTGGAAGACCATGAGGGAAAAAGGCAGTCAGAGAACCATTTTCTTGATTGGATAAACTGGAAGTTTTTAATTACTTAATTCAGTAATTTGAACTAAGTATATTAGACTAGGTTTATTTTCAATAAGCTTATAGTCAGAGCATCTTTTCAGCAATTTGATTTGGATTTCAATTTTCAATCATTTTTTCGATAAGGATTGATCTTGGTTAAAGAACAGGATCATAGTTCTAGGCTGCAAGGTAAATCTTGGAGCAGCCCAGTGGATCAAGAATAGGGTCTACGTGTTCTTTACTGCCTCCTAGGGAGACAATATCCCCATTGGAGTCTGTTTTTAGCACCAAGTTTGTACCTTTCCTAAAGGTCCAATGGTTATGATTATCAATTCATTATGCAAGGGGTTATGTAAGGGCCTATGAAATTTCTTTTGTGGAAATGTAACATAAGCCTAGGAATATTTATAAAAATCTATTTCACCTAATCCTAATTTTTCCCTAAGTTTTTGCAGCAAATATGAGCCCATCAAATGCATACAACTGGTGCTACGAAAATATTTTGTAGTGCCACAAAATATAATATTTTGAACCACTTGTTCTATCATTTAAAATTTGAAGCCATTTTTCAAGAATTTTAGACCCTAGTTAACCTTGATATGACAATTGGTGGGGTTTTCCAACCTAAGAGAGGAGTTTTGAACTAAACCCTAAAACATCAGTTTTTAAGTTTCCAATGTTTCCATAAATTAGTTTGTAGTGTGAAAAAAAACTTTAAGAGAAAATGTTTATTGCATGTGACTAAGGGATTGAAGATAGTTATAATTGAGAACATATAGAAAATGGGGAATTGTGGAAATAAAGAGCGGTATAAACTAGAGGGTCCATGGCCTGAGGTTTATGAAGAATTATTACCATTGTTTAGAAATGCAGGATGGGACACAATTTTCCATCCTTTTAATGGATACAACTTGAGTTGGTGCCACGATTGCATCCACTTATTTTATGGAAGCACATTACGGTTAGAAATTTGGAGTTTCAGTCGCTAAAAAGTCAATTGCAGAAGCAATAGGTTTACTAATGCTCTATTTTTTCCTGTTTTAGTCATCATGTTCAAATAGATATTCCAAGCATATGGTGATGAATTTAAAAAAACCAAAAGAGGTTTTCTTTTAGAATATGATGATTTAAAAAAAACTCTTTCATATTTCACCCATCCATCATGTTTTGGAAATTACAGAGGAATCTTCGAGGCTTATTTTTCCAGATTTTGTAATTTTGTAATTTTCTTGTTTTAGTCACCATTTTTCAAATGCATTTTACGAACATATGGACATAAATTTGTAGAAACAAAAAGACACGTTTGTTTGTAACATAACAAATTTAAAAATTATTTCTCATTTTTTACCCAACTAGCATGGTTTGAAGGACATGAAAGAATGTTTGCAGCTTATGTTTCAAGATTTAGATAATTAATTATTTATTGTTTTAGTCATCCACTTTGGGCACAATTTTCAAGAATATGAAAGTTAATTTTTCAAATATGAAAGAGGAGTTTATGGAGAATGGGATTATTTTAAAATCATTTTTTGCAAATCTATCATGGTTTGGGAGATCAAAATGCCTCTTTAAAGCCTATGTTTCAGAAATTTTCCAATTTTTTTGAAATTTTGTTTCCTATAAAATTTACCAAGTCAAAAGTTGAAGGCCACCTCATCAAATTAGACTTGGGGATCATGCTAAATATGGGTGAAAAGTATTTTCAAATCCATTTCTTGTGGATCTTTATTTTTATTGTAATTAATACTTTCCCAAACATTGTGGATCTCAAATTTTCTATGTTTCTATATAATGTATGAAAAGGAAGGTCTAATGGTTGAAATCTGAAACAAAGTACTATCTTTTTGTTGTGTGTGATCAAATTACTTATCTCTTTCAAATGCCAGGAAAAATTGGATATTATGTTCAATGATACAAAGATTCATGTGATGGTATACTCAGTCAGTTTTCTTCTATGATAGTTTCCTTTCTATGTGATTTAATTTATCTTTTATCTTATGATGTTTAAATGAGATTATGTGACAAAATTCATAGTTAATGCTTTGGTTCATATGGTTTACACGTATGAAATTTTTCTTATGAATCTTGCAGGATTCGTGTTTCATGTCTTATTATAGTGGATTTTTATCTCCTTCTACTATGATTCAGATGATGTTTGATGTGTCTATAGTTTTCCATTTACCTTGTCTCTATCCCTCTTGATTCATACAGTCAATATCTTGGTAACTGCATCTAAAAACCTGATTTGTTGACCCCATTTCCCAATGGATTAATTGCTTCATCCAAACCAAACCCTATTTTCAACACAACCCTACTAAAGATCTAGCCATTGTTTGAAGACATAGTCAGCTTCTAAGGCTTAATGATTAGGTTGTCAAAGAGAGTCCTCTCTGGATTGAAGGGGCTAGCTTCAATATGAAAGATTGGTTTGAAAAGGTTACCTTAGGAAGTTTTTTGTTACAACCAAGAAATCTTTTGAGTGCTAACAACTAGTTTGGGTGTTGTTTTTTACTATGGTTATTTCTGATGTAATAATAAATCTGGAACTCTATCTCTCACACAAGGAAAGATTTATGGGTTTTCTCCTTGTGGGTTTTTCCCTAACTGTGTGCCTAACTTTTTGTGTCTCTTGTCTCTTTGTTTCATGGTTACTCCACTGATCTTTAATGTTTATTATTTAATGTTTTTTCTTCTGTATAGCTTCCTAAATGATATTAAATTTAATGATATGTGAAACTAATGTTTAATTGATCATTTAAGTAGTTATCAAGTGAAGAAATTTTTTATTCTAGCAGGTGACCTAGAAAATTAACATGGCATCAGAGTTGGAAAAGATCGAGATCTAAGCAGAAGATGAGTTAAGGACAAGAGAAACTCACACCCATTTCTATAGTTCATCTAAGGCTCACATTGTCTCTGTTCTAGGAAGCTCTTTTTTTATGACTCTCTATAATATATGTATAGTATGTGGCTCATTTTTTTAAGACTTGCAGTTTTGGACTGAAGTATCTGTTGGAAATATTGAGAGGGGTGGTGAATCAATATTTCTTACCAATTATCACTTTATTTATCCTTTTCAGAGCATTATTTAATCTTCCAAAAATATTATTATAATTCAGTGTCAAATAGCAAAACCAGTAAACAACACTATTCAACAATGCAAAAAGATAGAGACAGTAGAAATATAATTATATTGTATCCCTTTTATTGATTTTAATGACATTGGATTGTCAATGAACCCTAGGTAGGGTTTGGAGAAGAAAATCAAAGGCTTATGGACTATTACGTCTAGTTGATAGAAGAAACCCTAAGGTTGATGTGTAATTCTTAATGATGAAATCTCCATAATGTTGACGATGTGTATTTATTATTGTTGATAATATGAACTCCTTATTGCTTTGGACTCCTTCATGTCATGGATGATGTAGATTATTCTATTAATATTAATATATGACTCCTTCTAGACTCATGATGTGGACTTGTTAATGAGATAGAATTCTTAATAATATGGATGTGAAATTTTAATGTAAACTCCTTGAAGTTGTGAACTTTTTGATAATGTGAATTCTTTGATGTTGATATAAACTTCTTGAAGATGTGGATGATGATATTGACTCCTTGAAGATGATGTGGAATCATTAATGATGAATGATGTATACTCTATAATTTTGATGATTTGTACTCCTTGTTTTTGATGATAAGTACTCTTTTCTAACAATGATTGATGATGTGAATTATATGATTGGACTCCTTGATGATGATGATGTAGACGCCTTGATAAATATGATGATATGGACTTGACTCGGTGATAATGTAGACTCATTGATGATGATGATGAAGAGGACTCCTTGATGATGCTTCAACCCCTTGAATGAATTTCTTAATAATAATATAATATGATAATGATCTGGATGAGATCGAATTCTTGATGAAGACATGGACTCTATGATGATATGATGATGATGATTCCTTAACGATGTGGACTACTTGATGATGATGAAGACATGGACTCATTAATGATCTAAATTCCTTGATTATGATGATGATATGGATGCACTAATGGTGTAGACTCCTTGGTGATGACGATGATATGGACACAATGATGATGTAGACTCCTTGATGATGATGATGATATGGACTCCTTAATGACTTGAACTCCGTGAACTCGTTGTTAATAATGAGAACTCATTAATGATGATGTGAACTTGATGATGATGAAGATTCCTTAAAAACGTGGACTCCTTAATAATGTGAACTATTTGATGATGATATGGACTCCTTCATGATGTGGTGAGCTTGACTCAATCTAGGAAGGCTAAGATCAAGAGGGATTTGAAACACTCTCAAAAGATAAGTATTATCTTGATTGTTTCATTATGATTCTCTTGGCTTGCTTGGTTTTTCTTGTTCTTCCATAGCCTCCTTGTGAGGTTTGAATGTACATAATGAAGACTAATAAGGTGTGGAAAATCATTGGAAATGATGGAAGAACAATGTGGCGAGAATGCTCATGATTGGACTTAGAGGGAGTAGACAAGAACAACATAATTGAAGCATGTTATTGATCTGTGAATGCAGATAAAATTTTGAAAAGTGATGTTGATCTAAATATATTGAAGATGAGCCCGTGAATTTTTTTGCCATATAGATGACTTTTGTGTAAGAGAAAGTTGCTTTTGTGAAGGAATGATACTTGTGATATGTTTGGCACACTGCACTGCAAGTCCATCAACATCTCCCTAATGAATGATTTGAAGAAGATGCAAGACTCTAATATTGAGTCTCTGATTGGTTCTTTGATATCTCTGATGATGTATGTTTCCGATGAAGTATAGTATTATCTGTCGGATTTGATTATGGTTTGTTGGATTCTACTATGGATGTTGATACCTACTTCTGTGAGAAGTAACTTATTTGTTGGATTTGATTCTACTATGGTTGTTGATGCCTGCTTCTGTGAAAATCCACTTGTTATTTGATGGATTCAATTATGAAATGTTGGTGCTTTCTTCTGAGAGAAGTAATCTCAAGAAATTTCAGGAAATTGGTTTGTGGCATGGCACTTGATCACAATATTAGTTATTGAATTGGCTATTATTTCCTACTATGGTTATTTTTTATGTAATAATGAATCTGGAACTCTCTCTCTCCCATAAGGAAATATTCATGGGTTTTCCCCTTGTGGGTTTTGCCTTGGTTGTGTTCCTAATTTTTTTGTCTCTTGTATCTTTGTTTCATGGTTACTTTATTTCTCTTTAATGTTTATTAATTGATATTTTTTCTTCTATATAACTATATAAATGATATTAAATTTAATTCTATGGGAAACTAACGTTTAATTGATCAATGAAGTAGTTATAAGGTGACGGAAAATTTTAATCTAGCAAGTGACCTAGAAAATTAAGAAGCGGATATGTGGTGTTGGAAGATAATGGGGTGCTAGAATTTGTGAAGAATCAAATAGTGCCACCTCAAGATCCCCAACAGCTAGCCTAGCATAAAAAGAATGGCACCAAGGCAAGGAGGCTCATTCTTGAGGGGATCAGAGACCATATTATCCATCATCTCCATGACAAGAAGACAACATATGAGTTGTTTAAAGCCAGCTTAGATCTGTATCAAGGTTCTAGTGATGTCAGGAAGCTTTCTCTCAAGGAGAAACTAAAAAGTATTCAGATGAGAAAAGGATATCCCATCATCATATATCTTTAAAAGTTCACTCAAGTTTGGGATGAGCTAAGTGGTGTGGGCAAGACAATAGCAGAAAAAGACGTTGTAAGTCTTGCGCTTTTGGGACTCCATAAACCTTGGTATAGTTTCGAAGATGCAATGAGTGGCAGAGAATATTCCCAATTGGAAAATTTTATGGAGTGATTGTGTTCAACAAGAGATTTGTAGAAGCATGAGTGCTGGTAAAGAAGCTCTAACAGAGGACGAGGAGAACTTTGTGCTAGAAGGCAAAGGTAGTAGAGCCAAGGGAAAGAAGGGCCAAGGAGAGATCAAGTCTAGTCATAAGGGTGAGAAGAAGAAGAAGGATTTGAGCAAGATCGGGTGCTTCCATTTCCATGAGTTTAGACACTATGCCACTAAGTATCTTAATCAAAAGTACGAGTCTAATAAGGATCATGTAGTTGCATCAGTGAAGGTAGATGCATTTTCTGCCCAGTTCGAGAAATATTTTTCATTGATAGCTTGCATGGCAAGCTTAGCAAACAAAAATATATGATATATTGTTAAGTTTAGATAAAAATAGTATGTTCAATACTTGCAACAATTACTTCAATGTCCTTTTTATTAGCCCAATGACAATTCCACTTTAATCGACAACATTGACAGTAACTGTAGATATAACATAAACAATAAATGCAGAAGACAAGTCAAAACAAGAGAACACCAATATTTGACTAAAGCCAGGGAAATCATCGAGTCTTGCAGGTCTCGGCCCACAAAAACAAAGGCAACCCCTGATCATGAATCATTCTCTTGTAGCCCCAACAATGGCTCTATTCTTCCTTTCAGACACCTCATTCTGCTGGGGGTTGTAAGGAACTGTGAACTCTCTCCTAAAGCCCACTTGTGCATAGAAGTGAGAAAACTCACCATCTGTGTACTCACCACCATTGTCTGGCCTCAAGACCCGAATATTCCTACCTGTATTCGTTTCCACAAGAGCTTTGAACTCTTTAAAGCGATTGTAGACCTCACCCTTGGTCTTCAGGGAATATATCCAAGTACTCCTACAGTAGTCATAAATGAATATAACATAATACTCATAACCACCCAAAGACACATGAGACATACAATGACTAACATCAATATGAATCAAGTCTAGTATACCTGTAGATTTGTTGTCGCTTGCTGGAAATGGTAACTTGGTGTACTTTCCCAAAGCACACCCTCTATAGACCTCATAATGTTCGACACTAAAATCAGGAGCTCCAGTAGTGATCTCCCTCAGTACTCTCCATGCTCCATGATGCATATGCACCATCCTCCGATGCCATAACTCGCACAAGTCTCTACTGTTAGTGGTACTAGTGTGACTGGTATGAGATGTGCTACTCACCAATGCTCCTACGGACTGAGAACCTGTATAGTTTCCCAGAGAAAACTTCAATCACATTGGCTGAAGTGATGGAATCTCCCCTAGGATGCATCAATACTTGCCCTCGTGAGAAAGTGACGTCAAACACCTTCTCCTCCATAGCAGACACTAAAATCAAGTTCTTCTTCATCCCCGGAACATACAAAACATCCATGAAATTCAAAAGAGGCAAAGACTCCCTCTCAAAGGTCACATTCCCCACACCAACAGCTCTCACAGTGCGTTCATCTCCTAGTACAATCTCAGTATCAAGTTCCCTTTCTGCAAGCTCTAAAAAGAACTCTCGCGCACCTGTCATATGGCAGGAAGCCCCACTGTCCATGTACCACACATAGGATGATGTACTCCTACTAGAGGTAGAAGTAATAAATGCAAAGTCCTGGTCAAACTGTGAAGTAAACTGCTCCACCTCTGTTGAAGCTACAGTACCCTTCTTCCCTTTGTTCTTCCTCTCAGGACACGTAGCAGCATAGTGTCCCATCTTCTGACATGCCCAAAATTTGACTGTGGACATATCTATATCTTTCTTCTTCTTCTTCTCCTTTCTCTTAGCCCCATTTGATGAGGCCCCTTTCTTGGCCTTCCCTTTGTTCTTCCCCCTAGCTGTCAAGGCTACATCCTCCTCATCTGCTATCTTCACCCCACCACTGCCAGACTTCTGTATCTCATGTTGCACACAATCATCCTAGATTTTTCCTAATTGGAAAGATTCTCCCTAGAGGTAACAACATCTCCAAAGACCTCCCAAGACTTAGGAAGTCCTGCTACAACTATCCTGACTAAATTTGTGGGTGCAACTGCGTCACCAATGGCAGTCAAATCATCACTTGTTTGACCTTGCCAAGATAATGAACTACACTTTTAGCTTTTGTCACCGTAATGTTCTTCAATTGTTCTTTGAGTACCATCTTCCTGCTCGCATTTGTATTCTAATAGAGAGTGGTTAGATTTGTCCACATCTGATATGCTTATGTGTTTCGTCTCACTTAAGGAACCACATGATCCTTTAGACTGCCCATCAAAATATTTTTTTCCTTTGCATTATTTTATGTGAATTCAACAAGTTCGTTTGCAGCAGTAGGAGGTACAACCACTTGATGCACTCTGTCCCAAACTATTTCCTTCTCAAACACTGTCTGAATTATGTCCTTCCAAACAGCATAGTTGGATATCCCATCCAGTATATCCTCTATCCTTAAGAACATGGCCATGACTACTGTCCAATATTTACAAAACCAAGAAAATGGAGAAATGAACTTTCCAGCACATCTTGTCATCCCAAAAGTTTAGTCTGTGTGAAATTTCACCTTGTTGTCCCAAAATATCAGTTTAATGTTCAAACTGAGTTTGATGTCCAAAAATTTAGTTTATTGTCCAAACCACTATTTGTTGTCCCAAACTACTATCTACTGTTCAAACTACGATTTTCAGCCTGTGGCTTTGATACCATGTGGAAATTTGATGACAAAAAAAAAAAAAAATCCTACAATCCTAACCCGGTTTTAATTTCACCTTATCACTCCCATTCAGTTAAATTCCCTTTCCCATAAACATACATTCAACATATAGAATTCTGGAAATGAAACTTTCAAATTAAAATGCGCAGGACTATCAAAAAATGATTAAAATAAGCATGGACATAACCAGACCAGTGACACACATAAAAATACACACATATTTTCGGTCAACTTAGACCAAGGCAAAACCCCTTCAATCTTCTTCGGGGAAACCCTATTAGAGAGCTCTTAAAATTTATTTATTTTTCAAGTTCAGGAAAAATACATTTTCAGACAAAACAAAAAAGCAAAATACAACTTATCTCTTCAGACCAAACTCCTTGAAAAATGTGCCCACTTTGCCTCAATTTTCATCCCCACTTGATGCTGAAAATATGTATTGTACAGATACAACTGTACAAACTCCATACAGACTGTATAAATTTTTTTTTTCAAAAATTTCTCTCAAACGGCATGCATCTCACATCATTCAATAGTGTTCCTATTGTACCTTGTGCTGTCTTCTATGCCTTGATTTCCATGCCCAGCTTTGCCCAGAAATCACTCCTTCAGCTTGCTGCAACAAATTGCTCCTTCAAAACTTTTCTCCAACTCTCAATCTCTTTTATTTTCCCCCATTTGTTTCCTTAAATGACATTTGGGCAACCCTAATATCTAATGGCTCATATTCGTTTAGATCAAGGGATGAGAATAACTCTACATTTAATTAGCACTTTCTATTTTTTAACTAACCCATTAAATAAAGTACCCACATTGTACTTTATGTCTAAAGTCACTTTTCATTTTATAATTTAACATTGACTTTACCACTTATAAAGTCACTTCCACTTTATAAAGTCACACTTAGGAAAAGAATTATTTTGGACACTTTTCCCGATGTGGAGACTAACCCATGGGAAACTGTTGAACCTCAAAACTGCCCTTTCCTTAGCAACTCTTCTCATCCCTTTTCTTTGTTTTTCCATGAAGAAAATGCATCCTTATCATCACTAACCAGTATATATTGCCTTAAGGGGAACATTTTAGTGATTTACATGTTATGCTTTTATGTTTTGTTGTTTGAATAATTTTTTGTCTTTTAGCTACGGAAAGTAGCCTATTCTATAGCTAATCAGTTATTCCACAACTACTTCCATACTTTAACAGGTTCCAGGTGTCAAAAGGAGAAAATAACTACATGGGCAGCTTGGAAATCATCCTGACATGGATCGTGTCCTATTCACCTAGCCCAGGTTGATACGGAATATGGCACAAGACTCCGGTCAATGGAGAAGTCAAATGTAGAGATCAAAGGCAACAGGAATATGTTTTGTGGATAATCAACACATTTCACAGTGATGGGATCCGAAACAACTTCCTGAACCCATGGACTCCAACAACCATCTATGAAACCGAATCCAGCAACCATCATCTTAGATTTATGTCTCTAGCAGTCGAGGAAGAAAATTCAGTGTGCATGTCTGCTACGTGTTTTTGGTTGTAGCTTATTTTTCTCCACAAAAAGTTGCATAATTTTCTTATAAAAACCTGTGTAAAGAACTCAAAACTAGTTTGAATTTTCTCATGTATTAAGCTCAGACTACAATTATGTAATTTTGAAAAACTCATTCTCTATTTTTAATATGAAGATTGTGTGGTTTATGGATATCTAAAAGCGTTTCTTGGAGTTTTGATTAAGTACGCATAACCTGATCAGTGGCAGAGGGCCCCTGTGCTGATTGAGGTTTTATTTAATTTTGTTTTGTCTTTTCTAGTTATCTATAAATTCATCATTTCTTTCACAGTGTTCATAATCGTTTCCATACTAACCTTGTTTATAATGCAATCCTTATCATTTTCTTACTAATGCAAAATAGCTTCTTTAAGTACATAATAGCTTCTTTTTGCTTAATTTCTTTCTAGTTTCTATTATTAGTTAGAAGTTGAAATGTAGTAGTGTAATGTAGTTGTTTCATTTATTGTTTCACTAGTCTTTAAGTTTTCAATTAGATTGATCAATGCCATTACAATTCTTGCCATTTTCTTACTAGTTTATTGACTCATGGTGTAAATGAATGTTTCTGAAGAGCCATTCTAGTTGATAACTCATCTTAAACTAAGTGGTTGAATACTTCATTCATGCAATGAGTCTTTTCTGCATTTTTGCATTTATCTTTTTCTTATAATAATAAAGTACATAATTCCTCAAAATGTCATCACAAGGAGGTTTTCCTCCCAAAATTGAGAGGCAGAGTAACTAAGCACTTCATTTAGTTTTGTTTCTATAGTGGATTAGTTGCAATTTCATTTTCAGTCTTAGTATTTCATTTAGTTTTGTTTCTATAGTAGATTAGCTGCAATTTCGTTTCCAGTCTTAGTATTTCATTGAGTTCTATTTCCATAGTAGAGTAGTTGCAATTTCATTTTCAGTCATAGTATTTCATTTAGTTTTGTTTCCATAATAGATTAGACATTAGTTGCAATTTCACTTTCAGTTTTAGTATTTCATTTGGTCTTGTTTTTAGTAGTTGCAATTTTACTTTTTAGTTTTTAGCTCATGATTTGGAAATAATGATAAGAGCGGAAATAGAAACTCTGTTTTCATTTCTTGATTAAACTTTGCTTCCAAATCTTACTTAAGCTCTTTTAGTCCTCATATTTTTAGATTCTTAGTAGTCTTTACAAAAGTTTGATTTAGGATTTTGACGGTCACATTGTAAATCATTAGGGACTAAAGTACCAAGAACCCCCAAAACAACATAAAATACAAAAACAACGAAGTAAAAAGGGCCATCTAGCACAAACAGTGCACTACATTTCATTAGCTTACGATACTCGGATTGATAATTTATGTAGATCAATTTAGGACACTAAATTAACGAAACATTTTGGCATCGTTTTCAGGGAAGTGTAACTAGGTAGCCTTATCTCTTACATTCAAAAAAAAAAACAAAAAAAAAACAAAACAAAACAATGACATGCATAAAGAAAGAGACTCTAGTGTAGATTTATAGCTAGGGGCATAAGTTCAATTCCTACAACACCACCTACTCCACCAAGAGTTATAAAAGACACACCTCCATCCCAGACTCAAACTCCCAGCCATAGGATTCCTGGAATTCAAGGGGCATAAATTCAATCAGAAGATTCTCCTACTTCATCTACCAAAACAGTCCTAGGAGAGCAAAATTTTGAATCTCCAACAGCAGGGATAACCTTTTTCACCTCCACAGGAGAGCCTATTGTAGTTGAAGAATTAGGAATACCTGGTGAGGAAGAAGAAGTATAAACTCTCTCCCATAGTCCATTAATAGAAGAACTAGAGGAGGATGGAATAACCTTGCAGGCTGAGCCCTGTACTGACTTTGAAGAAACTATTATGGCAGAAGAAGAACAAGATGGAGAATTTTCACTATTTGGAGGAGGAGGTAGAGGGAGAGGTAGAGGAAATATTGGAGGAGGTAGAGGTAAATGGAGGAGGCTGAGGAAATAGGGAAGTAGATAACTCTTTTGGATTCCCTACAATGGATGAAGAAACACATACCACAATGAAAAATATCTCACCATCTATCCTCCCAAACTTATATGGGTTGAGAAGTGAGGACCTTGAAACATTTTTGTTTGAGTTTGAAGTCTTGTGAAAAACTTATGACTATCTAGAAGACTCTCAAAAACGTAAATTGTTTCCTTCAACATTGAAAGGGGTTGCTTTGAAATGGTTCATTGGGTTAGCCACTCAATCCATTAGAACATGGAATGACATGAAAAAGGAATTTTTGGATAGATACTTGGATTATTGTTCCCTACCAATCATAAAGATGAGGTGTTAAAAATGATGCAAAGAGAGGATGAAAACTTAGAAGATTTGATTGAGAGATTCAATTATAATTTGAAGAGAGAAAATATGAACAATTTAGATGAAGAAACTTTGAAAGCTCTTTTGTTAAAGGCCATTAGAGATGAGTGGATAGATATCCTTAACATGATGGGGAAGGGAGATATCACTCAACTTCCATTGAGTGACACAAGAGAACTATGTGTTCATCTTTCAAGAGGGAAATCTAAAACAAGAAAAGGGTTGAGAGATCCTTCTCTTGTTAGGGCAAACACATCTGCAACTGGATCTGTGAGCAGGGCAGAAATTGGCAATATGCTTGATGAGTTTAAAATTGATATTTTAGGGAGCTTTGGTGAGCAACTAGACACCCTTAAAATTCAAAACAAGAAGAAAAGAGAGGTTGATGCTTTAGCCATTTTTTTTCCAAAATGCAGAAAGAAACATGCTCTAAGGGAATTCCCTTTAGATGCAAAAATTGTAGAAACTTATATGATCTGTTCGTAAAGCCATGAAACCAAGGCTTGTTCTTCAATCCCAAGTCTTAAGGTTGTCTTTCAAGAGGAAACAGTCCCAAATTCTACATAATCTCTTTGTTTTGTTGCAAGAATACCTTGGTTGTGGCCACAAAATCAGGGATTTAACAGTCAAATGTATCTTCAACCCCCACTAAACTGGAATTCTTGGTAGCAATCGTGGCCTCAACCTCAACCTCAATCTTAGTATCAATCTTAACTGTGGGCACAAGGGGTACAAAATCATTATGGGACATTTTCTCAATATTATCAATATCCTCCATCCTATTAGAATTACCCTCCCCCACAAAATCAACAATAAAATCAGTAGCCACAACTTCAAAATCAGATTCCTCAACTTTCATTGCCATTTACACAACAACTTCCACAATAAATTCAAAATCCTCAACTCTTACAGAAACCAAATCAGCTATCGGCCCAACCATTACCGAAATCCAACAATAAAAACCCTTAGAACGCTTACACGGTAGAAGGAAAACAATTTCCAACTTACATGATTACTCCTCTAGATCTTAATGATATTAAACTAAGATCTGGTAGGATATTAGAAAAGGAAAGACCTTCGGTAGTTATTAAAAAACAAGACACTTCTGAGGAAGATTCTCTAAAAGTCAATAAACGTTTTGAGGAAACGTCTCTCCAAAACCAAAACATTAAAAAAGAAAAACAAAATGAACCAGTGAACACAACTCCTATCATTGAGCAACCAACATCTACTTCTACACCTCCTTTTCCTGAGAGACTACAAATTGATAGAGGGGTAGAAAAACAGATCTTGTTGCCCAATTATGATTTTCAAGATGAATTGAAGAATGTCTATATCAAAGTTCCTTTGTTACAAGCCATTAGAGAAATTCTAATTCTTCAAAGACAATAAAGGAGATGAGCATCAAAAGACCACGAAGAAAAGCAAAAGAAACAAAAAGAATTCACCTAGTAGGAAATATAGCAGACATAATAATGGGAAAAATTGCCATACAAAAGTATGTGAATCCAAGGAGTCCAATTGTCAAGACACATATAAATGGAATTGAAATTCCAAATACATTTATTGACTTAGGGGTAGCAATAAACATCATGAGTAGATTAACTTAGGGGCAACAATAAACATCATGAGTAGACAAACTATGGAGCACCTTAAACTTCCTAACCTTCTTTACAAACCTACCTTACTGCAACTTGCAAAAAGATCAGTAATTAAACCAGATGGTGTGCTGGAATATATTTTAGTCTCCTTAGATTCTTGGGAATATCATGTTGAATTTATGATCTTAACTCCCAAGAATAATCTAGGAGGACACCCACTCATACTAGGAATACCTTAGCTGGCCACAACGGATGCTTTTATTAGTTGTAGATCTAGTGACATGTATATTTCTGATGGTAATTAAACAAAGAAATTTATTTTGTATCCTCCAACAAAAGCAATCATAGAAATAGATGACAAGGAATGGATTGATGATGAAGATGACATTCAACCTCTCTTCACTATGTCAGAAATTAGTGAAGATAGTCAAATTTTGAATACATTGGAAAATTTTGAAACATCTTCAGAATATGATCATGCACATTTTCAAGAAAAATCTAATGTTGAATAATTTTCATCTAGGCAAATGTCTCTCTATTCTATGGAAGAGTTTGGTAGCTCTACAATTAAAATTTTTCCAGGTAGGACATTGAACATAAACAAAAACTTGGAGAAACTACAACAAGAAGAGCTAACCAAAACATTACAAAAACATTCTACTGTATTTTCATGGGATTACACCGACATGAAAGGTATTGATCCTAAGACTTCATTTACCCAATTTCAGATAGCCAATGGGTTTATCCTTTGGTAATTGTACCTAAAAATAATGGTAAATGGAGGGTGTGCATTGATTTCCGAGAATTGAATAAAGCAACCCTTAAAGATCACTTTCCTTTACCCTTTATACATCAAGTGTTAGATACATAAGCAGGTAAGAAGTATTTCTCATTCTTGGATGGTTTTAGTGGTTATAATCAAATTCAACTAGCACATGGGGATCAGGATAAAACCACATTTACTTGTCCATGGGGAACTTTTTCCTACCGAGTACTTCCTTTTGGGTTGTGTAATGCACCTGCAAAATTCCAAAGAGCAATACTAGGAATTTTTTCTGATCTAATACATGATTGTGTAGAGGTATATATGGATGATTTTACAGTCTATGGAAACACATTTGAAGAAGCTTTGGAAATTTTGGAAAAAGTTCGTAAAAGATGTAAGGAAACAAAACTTTCACTAAGCCATGAAAAATGTTTTATGATGTTTATAGAAGGTATTGCTTTAGGACATCACATTTCGAGAGATGGGATCAAATTTGACAAATCTAAAGTTGAAGTCATCTCTAAGATCAATTCCAAATTGCCAAAAGGATGTTAGAAGTTTTATAGGATTTACAGGATACTATAGAAGGTTTATAGAAAACTTCACTAAAATAGCATCTCCACTCTTCAAATTGCTTACAAAAGATTGTGAATTCAGTTGGAATCCTGATTGCCAACTAGCATTTGAAACCTTGAAAGCAAAAATTTCTGAAGCACCTATTTTAAGAGGTCCAAATTGGAAACTTCCTTCCCATATTTCCACATATGCTTCAAATACAGCTCTGGGAGCTGTATTGGGACTAATATTTGATTCCTTATGCCATTTACTATACAAGTAAGAATTTTACTCCCACTAAGTTGAATTATACTATGACTGAAAAGGAATTTTTAGTTGTTGTTCATGCAATTAATAAGTTCAGACACTATATAACGGGATATGAAACCTGTGTTCATATAGATCACTTTGCAATTAGATATTTGATGAATAAACCTATTACTAATGGTAGAGTTACAAGATGGCTTTTACTTTTGCAAGAATTCAACATTACTGTGCTAGATAGACTTGGAAAACAAAACACAGTTGCTGATTTCTTGTCTGAGATTCAGAATATCAAAGAAGACTCTCCGGTTGAAGATAAGTTTCCTGATGAATATCTTTTTTCAATAACTACTCAAACTCCTTGGTTTGAAGATGTTGCTAATTACATGGTTACAAGGAAGTTACCTTCACATTTGTTTCCTGGAGATAAAAGAAAGATTATTCAAGAAAGTGCAAGATATTCATGGATCACTAACGAATTATACAAAATAGGGCCAGATCTTATGATCAGAAGGTGTGTCAGGGAAGATGAAATGCCTGATATTCTCAAAGCATGTCATGATGAGCCGTGTGGTGGACACTTTGCTGACAAGAGGACAACCTATAAGATCCTTTCTTTAGGATATTATTGGACATCCATCTTCAAAGATGCTAAAGAATATGTCAGGAGGTGTGATAGCTGCCAAAGGGTAGGGAAACCTACTCCCTCAAATGAAATGCCATTACAAACTCAGGTACTTATTGAACCCTTTGAAAAATCGCTTTAGACTTTATTGGACCATTAATCCTCCATCTAAGTAGAAAAAGTATATATTGGTATGTGCTGATTATGTCACCAAATGGGTAGAATCCAAAGCATTACCTTTTGCTAATGAAAAATCTATAGTTAATTTTCTTTTTAAGGACATCTTCACTCGTTTTGGTGTTCCAAGAGAAATTGTGACTGAACAGGGATCTCAATTCACATCCAACATGATGGAAAGGCTTATGGATGAGTACAAGATCAAGCACATGAAATCAACTCCCTATCATCCACAAGCAAATGGTAAAGTGGAGTCTACAAATAAAGTTATTGAAGGAAACCTCACCAAGATTGTGCATCTACATAGAAGAGATTGGGCAGAAAGGATTCCTAAAGCCTTATGGGCCAATAGAACTACATGGAGGAACACAACGGGACATACACCATATGAACTTGTTTACGGGAAACAAGTCCTGTTCCCTATAGAGTTCCAAATAAAAACTTTCAAGATGGCAGTCCAATTGGGGATGGATTTATTAGAGGCTCAAAAACATAGGATGGAGCAATTAAATGAAATAGATGAAATTAGGCAAGAGGCAGTTCAAAGGACTGGTATAGTCCAACAATAGAGGACTAAATGGCATGAAAAATACATCAAGGACAAGAGGTTTCAAGAGGTGGATTGGGCACTGTTATTTGATTCAAAGTTTAAAGATTTTCAAGGGAAGTTTCAAACTCATTGGCTTGGGCCATATGAGATTGAAAAAGTATTCGGCAATGGATCAATGAGGATCATAACAATAGATGAAATTCAAACTCCTCTTCTTATGAATGGTCATAGATTGAAAATATATCAAAAACCAATTTCAAAGGAGGAGTTCATCAAGATCTTCCAGAGCAATTTTGAAATGAAGTTAGTGAAGAAGAATCCTTCTTCTCCACCAACTTAGTATTTATTTTTCCTATCTAAAAATAAATAATAATAATAATAATAATAAATTGTATAAGGTTGAAAACCAATTATTGATTGGCATGCTTATACAAAAAACACAGGGTGAAAATCAGAAGTTTCTGACACAATACATTTTCCATTTCCTTTATGAAAAAAGTGGTGACAAAAAGCCACAATCACTCAGCATTCTGCAAAATTCATTGTCTCATTTCATTTTCACTATGTTTTACTGTTACAGCTTCACTTCTTTCCATTGCCATATTTCACCAATAATTTTTTCCTTTCCCAGCATTTCTTTCATCTCATTTTTCATTTATCATCATGTCTTATTTTCACTTACACAGCCATTTCCATTTCATTCATTCATAAGCCATATTTTACTCTCTATTTTACATTCTACAGCTATTTTCACAATCTGCAGTTGTTTCCACGTTCTGCAGCTGATCCTATTCTGCATCAACAGTTTGATTATCAGTCCAAGCACAAATTTCCAGTTCATAATAAAATCTTGTATTCAGGTAATTGAAGAAAAATAAACTATGAAGACCAATCATGTCTAAAGCACATGTGGAGCAAACATCAAAATACTAGCAAGCGGAAGGTAAAGGTTCCAAAGGTAAAATACAAAAAAATTATTTCAAAAAGCAATTTAAAAACATAAGCTTGTATAACATGTATGATCACATGTCTCCTTAATTAATCATCATGTGATTTGACTGCCATGATGTCTCCGCCATATCTTCCGCCTTCAATGACAAATGGTCCAATGATTCTTTTATAGCTAATCTTCATTTCAAACTCCATAACTTGTACTCAACAGGTCCTCCACAGCTACATTTGTTAACGGTCAGGTTAATGACGTGACCTACCTATATACGACTCTTCAAACCCTGACTATTTATTTATTACATGCCAACTCTGAAGTTTTTCTCTCGTATTTACGCAACCATTTTGTGTATACACTCATTCTATTTCCATATATTTCATACACATAGTTGTTTTGTTTCCATATCCACAGTCTTCCTATTTTTGTACACACAGTGTTCTTATTACCATTTACGCAGTCATTCCATTTCTTAGATAGTGAAAGTAGTTTTGAAGGGTAACCGAGAACATAGGATATGAGGCTTATTGTTAGAACTGAACCTGTAGAGGTAAAATACATAGAGGGATATCCACAACTGAAGGGAATGTTACAAAAAGACGGTTGGTTGTGTTTTATTGAAAAATTTAATGGTTACCATAAGGAAATCACTAAATCCTTTTGTTATACAACAAATTGACCTCCTCATCAACTCAGAGGGGAAAGACATAATGACTGAAGCAAAGACCACAATTACATGCCTTGATTCCACGCTAACACTGGTTTTACACTAACAACATGCTTTATAAAGCTTGTTACCAGGCCTAAGGGTGCATTAGTGACCCTACTAACTTAATTCGCTAGTTAGGGGACAGCGTTAGTGAAACTTGGTGGAGTTCCAAGGGTCAAAGGAATGAATTGACTCACAAATATCTAGATATTTGTTCCTAAAATTACTCAAGGAAAGCAAGGAAACATCCAAAATCGACTTATTTGGAGAATTTCTAATCTGAAAGAAGGAAGAAAATGGGAAAGAACTGAAAATCATGGTAAGTTCATTGCTTTTGCCCTAGTGAACTCAAGGAGGAACTGGAAACCCTAACTCAATTGCTACATAAGAAAAGTTAGGGCCATTGTGAAAGGGGTCAGAGCATTTGAAAGGATAGCATACTTGACTGTTGAGCATTGTCTCATATCATAATAAGTTGGCAAGAAGGAAGAGAGAGAGAGAGAGAGAAGTTGGAGGGGTAAAGGAAGGCTGATGCAATAGATGGTTGTAATCACTCTTCCAATATTACTATAGAACTACAGTTGTATTGTCTACTCTGTGGTGTTGGTACTATCATTCATTCAGTTATTTGTCCAATACCTTGTAGCATGAGTAGCTTAGTTATATGTAATAAGATGTTCTTTATGTATTCATGTATTAATTATCAGAGTTGTATGTTGTGATTATGCTTGTCTCTTCTTAGTCTTCTATGTGCAGGACTTGACCTAGAGTTGGCTCAGGGAACTTCCACCTAACTGCATTGTGCTCTCCAGCAAATCTACACGGAGGCTTGAGGTAATCTCCTTCTCCTACTTTGATAGTTCGTTATTGTTTATGAACATGCATGTAACTTTGTGATGGTTGTAGATAATCTCATAGTCTATCGAAGGTCCCGAGAAGACCTTTGAGGGTATCTTCATTCTCCATACATCGTGCATTTTACCTCATAGTAGAATTGGCGACTCCGCTAGGGACTATACATCTAGTTCCCGGTTTGCCCAGACAGCTCTCAGTTTTCTCCTCCTTCTAATAGCTTCCTATACTTTTGCAATCCCTTTCTGACCCACCAAATATCTTGCTGCATCTTGCCTCCAAGTATTCATCTATGAATCTGATCTAAAAAGCCCTCTTTTTGACTAATTTCCCACACTAACACAGGTTAGTAGACTACACAGAGATTTATAAAGCATTGTGTCTACTTACAGGGAGTGTTAGTGGACCTATTAACTCTCTGTAGCCACTGTTACAGAGAATTAGTCTCCCAATAACTTGATTTCCAGCTGTGTCTATAAGCCAAAAGGGATAGGAAACCTTCTCATGGACTGAAATAAGATCTGTTACTGCATATTTCTAGTAAAATTGGCGTCCTAAAAAGTATTTTTTTGGGAAATAATTTTTGTTTTTCTTTCTTAAAAGCATTTTTTACGAAAGAAAGACCCACATTTTTTATTCATCCTTATGTTTAGCTAGTTAAAAGCTACTCTATTTTGGTTTCAAGTAGTTGTTAAGAAACAATGGAAAGGAGTTCTTTGGTTATGCATGTGTTAAATGACTAAGATGCATGGAAAGAATATGAATATGTGAAAAACTCACTTGTAGAATATTGTTTGTTTTTATCGAATTGAAATTTTTTTAAAGCATTGTCTTGTGCATGATTTATTGAGTCAGAGTCTCATCACATTTCATACGTCAACTCCCCTATCGAAGACAATAATCAAGTACACATAAAATTTACATAAAATCAATCAGTAACTCTTTATTGAGCAAACAAACATTAGTGCGGGCTAGGATCTTGGGCTAAGAAGTGTGAGTAAACTGCCCAAGGTCGAAAACCAAACTAGTGTCATTAAAAGAGAGAAAAATTTCTTCTGCACTAATACTAACGGGACCACTCGAGTAAAAGCGGAGCGAAATACAAGACAACATTGGACTGTAAGTGAAGGTAGCCCGCCTTCTCTTACAACTCCTTTGGGTATTCTGTGTATTGGGGATCCATTTGGGGATTTTCAAAACTGAGTCGGGGACTTGGGTATCCTGCCCACACACTGTGCTATCTACGACTATGTCCCCACCGGTGGTGTCTGTGATCTGAGGTATCTTTAGTGGCCAAACTTTTAGGGACTTACACAAGGTGACTGGGACGGGTTGTCCTAGTAACTAACACACATGGATCTACTCTATCTTCAGTTTTTGGGAGGGTGCTCGTCTTCACGAGAGTACTTGGCCCCTCAATCTGAGGTTTGGGCAATGCTCTAGAGTAACCGTAACTGTACATCTGGCCATCCTTCTCTATTATTCATTAAGATACTGGGTTTCATCTCCAGTGATCGGTGCTTATCAGACAAGGTAATTTCCCTCTATTTGTTGATTGATCAACTAGTGTATTTTTTATATATTTTTAGGCACCGAGTGTTATCATTTTGAGAGTTCAACAAATATCACAATAAAATTTATTGATAAAAATTAACGGTCACCATGGCTACATCTAACCCTCATCGACAATCTAGACGATTGCTAGGACTTCTTCCACTCATTATGGAAGATCCACCGAGCTCCAGTGAACTGGATTCCCCATCTTTGGGGAATCAGTCTCCCAGATTTCACACAGGATCTGTTTGGACAACCAACGATTCAAGTTTGCCAGAGAATTTCTTTAACAAAGGATTCCTTCCTCCCTTAAACCCTTCACTTACGAATCCGTCGGACCCAATCTCGGATCCCATGGTACCTGTACTTCCTACTTCGGTAGTTGGAACATTTCCATCTATCCCGTCAACGACTAACAGGTCGTGGGAGTTTAGGGACACTTTTGGTCCTCCACCACTTCCCCAATCGACAGTCACCACAACACTGGTAATGGCGAACCCTGCTATCCCATTTGTCCCAGATACAACCACTCAAATGACACCCTCTACAAGTGGAACCCAGTCGATGTCAGGTTCCACCCCTTTAGTGTCAAGCTGCATACCTTTGACAAGTGCTACATATAGCACTCCCTATAACGCTCAATATAGCAATATAGGCACGGTTCCCATCCACCAACAATATGGTCGACCGTTATTGTACAGTTCGATTCCCTATATTCAAATATCTGGGGGCATTCCCAATATGCACATGCCAGTAGGGAACGTAACAGTTTCGCCTCCATTCTCAGGCATGCAAGGTCAGTCGCTAATTGACATGAGCATTCCTTATGTCAATCAAGGACAAATGATTAGTTCTATGATGGGTGAGAATACTCTAGGAGGTCCCAACCAATTCATGGGGGCACCCTACTCACAAATTCAAATGAGTCAAGGGGGCACTGCTTATCTTGGGGGCAATTCTATACCATAGTATTAAAATCCTCATGGAAATCCACTCTACAACACCATACCTCAAAGGAACTTCTATACCACAACCCATGTATAATATTGGGAGTCAAACAATGGGAGGAGCTCAAGGCTCCTCAAGTGAGATGTCATCGCCTTGGTCTGAGTCAGGGTAAACACACTCTCTGCCTTTCTTGGCAACGTTGGATATAACCGACTTGTACAAACTCACAAATGACCCCATCTATCATAACTTATAATGGTTGTCGATCCCGCATAATACACCAACGGACATCCCCAAGTTCGATAGAAAGCAAGGGGAGGATCCGGGCACCCATATCACCACCTACCATCTTTGGTGTGTTTCATACTCTAAGGTGGATGATAGTTTCCGGTTACGTCTTTTCCCCACACCCTCACTAGCAACACAACTAAATGGTTCATTGAGTTACCACGCGCGTCAATAAACTCCTTCGACTCTTTATCGATGGAATTCCTAAAGCACTTCCAGCTACCCATTTGCTATGAAACTAGGACAGAGCTCCTCACTTCATTACATAAGGATACCTCCACCAACATCTCTGATCATATACATGAATGGAGACATAGGCAGAGGTTAGTCAAAGCTGCCCTCCCAAACTATCTCTTATTAGACTGGTTCTGCAAGTCCTTACTCCCGTAAATCGCTAAAGATGTCGCTTTAGGTGGTGCGGTCACAGAAGACCAATCCATACATCATGCCCAGCACTTGGATCTGATATATTCACAGTCTGGCACTCTTTATGATGTAATCCCCAATGTCCCTCTTAACTCCAATGTCTCTGCTACTTAGCACCCTGGAGTGCACGTCGACAAGATCGTTGGTCCAACCTCTGGGGCTACTGTAAAACAACTCAGTGGTCACATTTCCCAGATCATAGTGGACCCCTCTACCAAATCAATTGCTCTTCCTACCACCGCGATAAACTCTGCACAGTCTACGCAAAATACCAGTGGTAAGAACAAGAAGAATAAGAAAAATATCACTCCTTCTGAGGAGCAGTCAACAAAGTAGCCAAACCCAAAACAGATGGTCGTTGCACCTCCTAACAATGAAATGGATAAACCCGCCAGATTTCCCTGCAAAATCTGTGCTAAAGACCACATGACCTATCGTTGTCCGCGTCTTCAGGAATGTATAGAATACATTGCTAAAAAGGATACTGGCCGGACCCCAGCCGTCCTAAAAAATCCTCTTCTCGCTCAGTAGGAGCAAAACCTTATTGCAAACCAACTGCATCCCTCGCAAGGGGGCAATGATGGTTCGCAATATCCTTCGCCTGGTGAAGGATCTTCTACCATTTACACATTTGAAACGATATATCTAAAAACATGAGCCAAACCTTATGGAGCTCCTATCGCTCATGTAGAGGAACCTTCCTCAAGTCCAAACCCACCGTCGCCCAACAATTTGCATATTGAAAGGCCAGTTGTGGACCTTGTAATTCACCCCCCCAAAGGGGAACTTCAACACACAAGGCACAATACATCTGCATGTGCCACCCAAAACTACAACATTGTAGAAGACTTGGCACAAGCACCATCGGCTATGTTGGCACTCGAAGTATTACAAACATGCCCAACACAACAGAAATCTTTGCTTTCGACTATTGGTGGTATTGACCCACAGGATTCCATGCTTGCAATTTTCGACATGGAAAAGTGTAAACCTCCCCTTTCTCGCCAGCTTTCATTTCAAGAGAAAATTACTTCGAAAGGTAAAGGTATACATAGAACTGTCATCAAAGAAGGTTCTTCTACCCGCGTCATGTCGACTTCATGTTGGCTCACTTTGGGTTCTCCAACCCTATCCCCACTGTCGAACTCCCTTAAAGCTTTCGAAGACCACACTTTCATCCCAAAAGGGTACCTAGCTAGCTATCCCATCACCTTGAGTGGGAAAACAGTAACAGTAGATATTGAAGTCATGGATCATAAACTCGACTATAATCTGCTTTTGGGCCGCACTTGGACTTATGCCATGAAGGCCATTGTGTCTTCGATCTTCCGTATCATCCTCTTTCCCTTCAATGGAAAGATAGTCACAGTGGACCAACTGTCCTTTTGCACCCTAGATTACTCTCCATTACCTAACAGCTCTGTTTCCTTATTGGGTGGTGTACCTGACCAATGTTGCATTAATTGTTATCAGGATAATATCGACGTGAGGAAAAAATTGGGAAAACCTGTAATTATCGGAAATTATCAGGAAATAATCATTCGGTACAAAAATATTCATTTTTTTTTTTATTTTTTTCATTTTTTTTAATATCTAAACCATCTACAACATAAAATAAATACATTGACACATAAATATGATAAAATAACTAATATATAATATGTTTAAGATCATTTCTAGTGCTCAAATCACACATAACATTGAATCATGTCCTGAATAGTAAGTCTTGACTCCTAAGTCCCAACTCAGCCTCAAAATATCAAAAAAAAATATAATAATGTATCTCATCATGTCATAATGTCATAATGTCATATACAATAAATGAAGAAAATAATTAAACTAATCCTATTGATTTCCTCTGCTCCTCTTGCGAGAAAATGCCACAGCTTTCCCTTTTCCTCTAGATGTAGATGATGGTGCCCGTGCTGGTGGAGATGGCAATGGAGTCTGATGTGCTCTAGAAGCTGAAAAACTAGAAGTAGGAGCTATAGGAGGTAGACCACGTCCTCTCCTGGTGGCAGGGGTATCCCGGGTAGGTTGCGTCACCTCATCCTCCTCCTCCTCCCCCTCCACTACATCCTGCACTAACCAATCATCAACAAACTCCATGAGAGGCCTCTTGGCCTCAACCCTCCATGCAACAGTGGTGTCAATCCCATCCAATGAGATGGCATCCAAATCAGGTGTCCTCTCAAGTTGCCTCACCCACAATCGAAGATTGTAGTAGACGTAGACCATGTCATTAAGTCACTGGGACTCCAACCTGTACAAAGATCATGAAATAATAATTAATAATTATAAAAAATATATATATATATTGTTTAATGAACTAAAAAATTTATTTGGAAATTTGCAATATTTTAAATGTTTAAGCGTTACCCTGTTGCGCTTCTTGTTGTGTATTTTTTCAAATACACTCCAGTTGCTCTCACATCCTGAGAAGCTACATGTTTGGCTGAGAATGCGAATGGCAAGCTTTTGTAGAAGGGGTACTCTGCCACCATACATTTTCCACCATGCATCTACAACAAAATTACAAATAAAATTTTAAATAAACATAAGAAAAAAATGGAATTTGAAAAGAATGAAATTTGAAACAAAGTTACAAAATACAAACTAAAAAATACCTGGCATTTTAATCATTCTATCATTGACAACCATCTCAAAGCCAAATGTGCCACCTACCATCCTATATGTCTCAATTTGTTTAGAGATCTCTATACGTTGTTCTGGAGATTGCACAATCTTTTGGACACTGGATAAAAATCCATCCATGATCTCAGCATCAAAATCAAACCCACATGCATAATAAAATACAAGGTTCAGGAAAAGCCCAGTAGCATGAATGGAACGATGGAGTGTGTTGTTCCATCACTCATCAATCACTCCCCATAGGAGGAGTTGTCTCTGAAACCCATCATCTCCCTTATAATCATAGTAGGCCCAAATGGCTTCTTTGGCCGTGTCCATGGATTCATACAAATAGCCCATTGTAGGCTTCTCACCATCAACCAACCAAAGAACCTTTAACAAAGGTTCTGTAACGGCGCACACCTCCTGCACTCCCACCCAGAAGTCTTCCTGGTATGTAACTAGTCTGCATACGGCCTCTCCATATGGTTTGTGGCTCATTGGTAAAGCACACCGTTGCTCTAAAAGAAACATTCTCTTCACATCCCACATAGAATTCAAGAGGGATTAAAGAGATATGAAACTGGTGGCAAACCATGTAATGGCGGGGTGCACCAACTCTTTGTTGTTGGTGAATCTTCTCATCAAGCTAAGAAAAGATGTATGGTTATATATAAATTTTATAATGCTTTTGGATGAATCAACAATATTTTTGACAAAGGGAATTTTCCCTATGTCCTCCAACATCAATCAATATAGTGTGCAGCACAAGGTGTCCAAAATAAAGTAGGACGCCTGTCCATAAGCATCCTGCCAGCAACAACATAATTTGCAGCATTTTCCGTTATGACTTAGACAATATTTTGTTCACCCACCTCCAAAATAAACACATCTAGAAAATCACATAAAGTTCTTGCATCTTTGATTTGTGCAGATGCATCAATAGATTTGATAAACATAGTCCCCTTGGGACAACTAACCAAGAAGTTTATAAGGGTTCTCCCCTTTTGGTCAGTCCAACCATCTAACATAACAGTGCATCCTGTTTGTGCCCATGATGCCTTAAAATCCTCTAATTTTGGGTGCAATCACGCTTTTCATTTTGAAGAATCCAGCCTTTGAAATCATGATAAGAATGGATTTTGTACCCTGGGCCAACACTGGCAATAGCATCAACAACGGGTTGGAAAAATAGATTATTCCTTACAATGCTGAAAGAAATATCACTCCAAAGGAGAAATTTTGCCAACAACTTGTCAGCTTGTTCTTTATTAGTTATTTTTAGCATGGAATCGATAGATGGTTGTGAACTAGGTGTGGTTCGAGGAACAAAAAATGATGTGGTGGCTATCGGATTGGTTGATGCCGCAGTAGAACCAGTGCCACTTGGCCCACTTCCTTCAATTAACCTTTTTAGTTGCCTTTTGAGTTCTTCTTTGGCCTCTCTAGTCTGCTCTAAATTTTCCAATGCTCTCAGGGCTCTTTGGACAAGTTCAGGAGTTGTATTTTTACAAGGCCCCACATCTTTTCCAGGGATTTTTGCAAGGTGAAACTTCAACCTGTACACCCCCCTGGACATAGAGTGGCCACACAACTTGCAAGTCAAGTTTAGTCTATCATTCGGAGCATCAGGTTCACCATATTCCCAAAAAGGATCCAATTTCCTTGGCATGTTTGTTTTTGAACTTTGAAGTTGCAAACTTGAAGTCTTGAATGGTGTTTTGGTGCAGTTGTGAACCTATGGGAAAATAAGGATTACAATTTAATATTTAGAAAATTACAAGTTACAAATTTACAATTTAGTATTTTAATTTTTAATTTTAACATTGTACAATGAAAACCCAAGTTACCCAACCTAAAACAACCATTCCAAAGTTCAAACACAAGTTACCCAACCATTCCAAACCCAAGTTACCCAACCAAATGGCAAAAACAATGAAAAAAACATAAACAATGTTTAAAAACAATGAAAACAAAAAAAATTGGTTCCCATAGTCATACCAAGTTATCCAACCAAAAACAATGAAGGAATACAAAAACAATCTTTAAAAACAATGAAAACAAAAAAAAAATGGTGCCCATACCAAGTTACCCAACCAAAAACAATGAAAAAAAATACAAAAACAATGTTTTTAAACAATGAAAACAAAAGAAAATTAATCCACATACCGTTTCTATGGAGAAATCGATGGTCTCCTCTTGATTTTCTCCTCTAAGCACTTAGAATTAGCTTCAAACCGTCTCCAACTTGGTCTCCCAGCTCTCCTCTTCCCTCCCCACGTGACTGTCCAAATGAACTCATTAAAAAAATATATATATACTTTATACCTCCTCGCTGCTGCCAAGCCCCACGATTATTTCAGTTTTTATCGTGATAATTTCAGAAAAATCGGCTAAAAAAAAATTCCCAATGATAATTTCCTATATTAATCGCGATAATTTCAATTTATCGTGATTTTCACAACACTGTACCTGACTCTTATGTCAGTATCGATACCGGTCTATTGAAGGCTTCTTCTCTCATGGGTTGTTTCCCTCTTCAGCTGTCGAAGGTTTCACAAATGGTCAATATGCTTTCATCTATTCCTCATGAACAGACCAATCCATGGATCCTACTAGCTCCTTCAGACATTGACACATACGGGGAAAAAATGTCACTGCCACCAGCTGAAATGGCCTACCAAGCCATTCAATCTACATCCGAATCTCCAGTCACTTTGGTTTCAGCCATTGGTACCACTGCCCCTCCCATAACCGCTCCTTTCGATCCACTCAATCAAATCCTACCTATGGACGAAGTTATTAGAGAGATCACAAGTTTAGAAGAGCGACCTTGGGAGGACTCACACCATCATGTTTCGATATCTGATTCGGACATGATGCCTCTTCAAATCCTCTCATATGACACACCTGAAATCATTTCCTCACCATGTACGACTATCCATAATTTGGACTTAGAAGGAAACAGGGGTAATATTTCAAAAACATTGCTCATCGATATTTCTGTCATGACAGGCATCGTGGAAAACATACAGATTGGAGCCAATCACAATCTTGAGGAAATTGTGAGCTTCATCTACCCTTTTAACGACTTCCGCGATGTTTTCCCTTGGTCTTATGAGGAAATGCATGGCATAGACCCTTCTATTGTCAAGCATGAGATCAAGGAAGATAGATCATTCTTTTTCTAGTATTTTTCTTGCTCTTTAATCCGAAAAAACCTCAAGTCCCCTTCTTCGGGCTCGTTAAACTACCATGAAGAAGATCGAGCATTATTTTTACGATACTTTTCTTTCTCGTTAATCTAAAAAAACATCGAGTCTCCTTCTTTGGGCTCGTTAAACTACCATGAAGAAGATTGAGCGTTCTTTTTATGGTATTTTTCTTGCTCGTTAATCCGAAAAAAACTCGAGTCTCCTTCTTTGGGATCATTAAAACTACTACAAAGAAGATAAGAGCATTTTTATTTTATGAGATATTTTCTTGCTCTCAAAAAATGAAACATCTTCGAGTTTGTCATCGTTGGGCTCGTTAAACATATACGACGATGGTCTGAGCAACTCTTTTTCGCTCTTTTTCTATCTCATTAAACTGAAAAAGACCATTAGGGCATTCTTTTTAGGCGTTTTTTTCTCGGTCATTAAACTGAAAAAAAAAATCCTGAGTTTTGTCTTTAGGCTCATTAAATATTTATAAAGGTGACCTGAGCATTCATTTAGGTACTTTTCTCGCTCGTTAAACTGAAAAATCCTGACTTTTTGTCACCGGGCTCATTAAAAATCTACGACAGCAACAAGAGCACTTGCTATTTTGGGACCATTTCTCACTCTTAAAAATCGAAAAATCCCTGAGTTCTTCCTCTCTTCGGGCTCGTTAAATCTACGAAGGAGGAATGAGCATTTCTTTTACCTCTTTTTCCTCGCTCACTAAACTAAAAAAGATACCGTGAGTTTTCTTCATTCGACTTGTTAAAAATTAATGAAGGCACTGAGTTTGTCATTGCGTGACTCATTAAAAATTCACGACGAGAAATGAGTTTAATCTGTTTCCTCATACTTGTAACAAAACGAGGTGGACATCTAATGAACATAGGTTTCTTGTTATCTGAATTCAATATATTAACTAATGGAAAAGCAACCGATCCGATTATACTATTAACCTTTTGTCGCACCCCGTTAACAACTATGACAAAGAGACCACCATGGAGTCATTCTTTACGATCTTTTCATACTCTCTAAATATGAAAATACCACTGAGTTGTCTAGTCTGGACTCTTTAAATTACACAGGCAAGATATAGAGTCACTCTTTTTGCAGTCCTTTTCAGACTCTTTAAATATGAAAAGATCGATGAGTTTTCCTGTCTGGACTCATTAAACTAATCCGATAGGGCAGAGAGTCACTCTTTTTGCGGTCCTTTTTAGACTCTTTAAATATGAAAAGATCCATGAGTTTACCCGTCTAGACTCATTAAACTAATCAGACAAGGAAAGTGGATAGTACAACTATATTATGTATTAGAAAGTGTGGTTTGGCAGCATTCCTTCCCTTGAACATGACACTCCCTCAAATAAACCTTCCCTATGACGGCCTCTCAATATGAACCCTACCATCCTATGAGTTTAGCCTATATACCCTGATGTTCTTACATCTTTGTATCCTAAACACTCTTTGGTGTTCATGAGTCTAGTGATGTCTAGCTAAAACCATTGTCGCGCCTTCTATTGTTCAAGGGTTAACATTTTGTTTCCTCCATCAACCCATCAAACATATCCTTTCATCATGCCCTCTGTTGTTTAAACCCAAATGCTCAAAGGATTCCACAAAAAATAAATCATTCTTGTCCTGTTTCGTGTCGATTGATGTAGGAAATATTATTTCCTACCTTTCGACAAGTATCTTCCTATCGACTTCAACACTCTATCTAGGAAGACAACCCAGAGACACATTTAGTGCCTTGGTACTTGCAGACATTAGTGGCAGGTTGCCTTGTGTTTGATTAGGAGTTCTCATTATTGGGTCCTGGTTAAGCAATTCTACGGGTGTTTGATGACAAAGACATCTTTCACACTCGTTAGATTGTAATGTGCATCTTGGAGACCATCACCATTATCGGTGGTCTTCCCCACATCTGTTAACAGTCTCCATTATTGACTGGTAATCACATGATTTTATGCATGTTTGACATCAACGCATATATTCACATGTATCGATCTATGTTGTTCGATGAAGCGGAAATCAAGACCTTAGGTAGAGACTTGCATCACCCAGCCTTGTTTCCTCTCCCAAGTTGCGAATATTGCTTTTGGAGACAGCTTATCAGGATGATTCTATTATGACACCGGATCCGCATTGTGCTTATCGGCGGCCAGTATCGTCATATCTCTTTAGAGAAAAATCACTCTGACATAGCTACTCAGCATGGGAATGCCCGACTCAAGACATGAATTTAGTAGTTTTATATATATGTGTTGTATCATGTTTCCCGTACCGCCCAAAGCTTCGATCCTCTCTCTCTTTTTGAAAGGAAAACTACAATTAAAGTAAAGTATTTCAGCCATCGTCGCAGCCTCTGATCTCATACTTTAGGGGGCATTTGTTATACAACAAATTGACCTCCTCATCAACTTAGAGGGGAAAGACATGATGACTGAAGCAAAGACCACAATTACAGGCCTTGATTCCACACTAACGTTGGTTGTACACTAACAACCTGCTTTATAAAGCTTATTACCAAGCCTAAGGGTGCAATAGTGACCCTGCTAACTCAAGTTGCTAGTCAGGGGACAACGTTAGTGAAACTTGGTGAAGTTCCAGGGATCAAAGTAACGAATTGACTCACAAATATCTAGATATTTGTTCCTAAAATTAGTCAACAAAAGCAAGGAAACATCAAAGATCAACATATTTGGAGAATTTCTAATCTGAAAGAAGAAGGCACATGGGAAAGAGCTGAAAAGCATGGCACGTTCATTGCTTTTGCCCTAGTGAACTCAAGGAGGAACTTTGCAACCCTAACTCAATTGCTACATAAACAAAGTTAGGGCCATTGTGAAAGGGGTCAGAGCATTTGAAAGGATAGCATACTTGACTATTGAGCATTGTCTCATAACATAAGAAGTTGGCAAGAAGGGAGAGAGAGAGAGAAAGAGAAGTTGGAGGGGTAAAGGAAGGCTGATGCAATAGATGGTTGTAATCACTCTTCCATGATCTGATTTCTACCGCTTGCCTTATGTTGAGCACTACCGCGATGCCTGTTATCGATACCGCTTGACCCCATGACTTTCCGATACGGCACACAGTTCCTACATCTTACACGCCCCGCATCACACATCCATACACGCTCCACATTCAGTTCCATACGCCCACATATACGTTATCCATTCAGTTACATCCGCATTCAGTACGCCTTCTAAGTTTGATTATTGAGATCGAGAGCCAGATTCTGGTTATAGGGATGAAGTGACGGATGACCTAGAGGCAGTCCCCCGAATTAGCGTGATCCAGTTCCTGATTCTCGTGAGCTAGACCCAGTTTCTGTTGATCTTGATCCAGTTATGGAAGATCTAATTCCTTCGTGCATTCCAAATCCTATTGATTCAGAACCACCATCGACAATAGGGACCAGCTTTGGGATTGATCCACAGAGGCGCTAGGTTAGGTGGGTAAGAGAGCTTTGCTCCCTGGTTCAATAAATGGATTCGGTAGCCAGCCCTTCCAAGAGTGAGGTGAGGCTTATTCGTTCAGTGTTTCATGCGTTCTCTCGATATGGCCCCTTAACCCATAGAAGAGCGTGCCAACGCGATCATACCACCAGGTGGAATACTAACATCTCTGAAACTAAGGCATGTTTGGCTACGAGTATAAGACTAATAACATATCCGAAGATCCAGTTGGAACGGGCATCAACCAATGAAACAAAAGCCCAAATGCATATCATCCAATTTCATTGCCAGGCATTAAACCACCAATTTCATTGCCTCCAGCAGCAGTAGCACCACTAACAACATCATCCTTAGGTGGTTAGCCATATTTTGAGATTGAGATCCATAGCTAGCAGCACCAAAGTAAGCATACCTAGGTAGAGTAGTTCCATACCCGTCGTTGAGCAGTTCCTGGCCCACTAGCAGCAGTTTCAGATCCTCCAGCAGAAGTTGAGTCAGTCGAATCAGCCAACAAGCAATCAAGTAAGCTTGGTTCTTTCTTATCCCAGCCATCCAGGGGTTGTCTCTTTCTATGGATCTTACCAGAATCTCGTATATAGAGAGAGTCTAAATTAGGCCTTGATTTCTTCGGCTGTCAAGTTTCATTTTACTTTTTGGGTGGGGGGGCTAACAGTCGAGCCCCTCTCCTCTCCCTCTCCCTTACGGTCGAGCACCTAAAGGTCCTTATGGTCGAGCACCTAAAGGTCCTTGACAGTCGAGTGTGCTTACGCACCCTGCCGGTCCTTCATTTTTCTTATTGGGTGGGGGGGCCCACTCTTTCACCTCACCTTTGTTTCATATGCCACGGATACTTTTCTTTAGTGGGGCGTACCAAGAAGTCAGTATGTATGGTTGTAAGTTCCCAAGGAGTAGGTATGATGCATAGGTTGTTACAAATTCTAGTCCAAAGGAGGGCATAGGGTGTAGGTATGAGTGTACCAGGGCTAGTCCCACCCGGAGGTAAAGTTTCCTAGGCGTAGGTAAAGTTACCAAGGCATAGGTATGAGGCGGAGATTTCCAAGTACGTAGTTTAATTCTGGAGGTCTCAAGGACATAGGCTTAAGGGTCTAGGGAGTTTTTGAAGTATAGTTCCCATGATAGCATTATATACGTGAATATCCCAAACACAATAAGTTAAGCACCACCCACCTTCCTAACACGACTTGGCTTCTTATTCTTTTTCTTTGCCTGTCGATAGAAGAAGGAATGTCACATTTGCGGGTGCACGATTGCGGGGCTGGTTAGGCGTTATCAGCGTGGCTTGTTAGGCATTATCGGCTGGTTAGGCGAGCTACGCTGGCCATCTTAACGCTTAATGCTAGGTAGATTCCCCCCATCCATGTAGGTTCTTAAAGCCCTAGCTAGTAGGTTAGATCCTGGAGCTGTGGAACTCACTACTCTATTAAAAAGGATAATTACCAACCAATCGATAGGGAATGTAACTTACCGCGATGGCTCCGCCCACTCCTTACCGCGCTTGATGGACGATGGATGGAGGGACTATTCAGTGCGGAAATATAGAAACTATATCTCTATCAGCGCTCTCTATTTAGAGAAAGCTGGCCAATCCCCCTTATGAAATAATCTACATGAGGGTAGGTATATTCTACTGCCCCTCCCCACCCCAGCCAACATCTATTTCACTCGCCTACCATGAATCTCCTACCAGAGCTTCCTAAGGAAGGTAAAACGTCTATGTAAGGTTCCGCGGACTACCTTTTCCCCGAACCATTCATGCATGAGTAGAACGAGGTAGGGTGCCCCTCTAAGGGCAGAACCCAAAGAGTAAAAGGAGGTCCGTGGACTACCTGTCTGTTAGCGTAATACCGATTCTTCCTTGCACTAGGAAGCCCAAGCCCCTCCGGGACCTTCGTTTCATCCCTGCCTTGTTCAGCTAGCTCAGTCTAAGTCTAAGTCTCAGTAGCTAGATTCTGTTCCTACGGTTGGATAAGCTTCACCTTCATCTTTCTCTTTTTCTTTATCGGTAACAGCATCAACCTGCACTATAGCTTGGTAGGGCTGAGAACCGGCAGCCTAATAGCAGCACGAGCTCCGGTTTCAAGATAATAAGCCCAGTCACTTTCTTTTCTTTCTTAGAAGGTTGAAACCTCACTTAGTAGGGTTAAGCATGCGTAAGTAGAACTAATTCTGTTGCACAGGTAACTCAGATGCAGCCACTAAATAAGTACAGGAGCTATTCTCTCAAGGTGTAGGCTTAATTAATTCATTATGTAGTACAGGTCTTTTTGTAGCGGCCACCGGATGTACAGGAGCTTTTCAGAGCTGGCACCAATACTTGCGAGAGGTGGGACGAAGACTCGGTTGTAAAAAGGCTCTGAAAGGTCTGAAGCACCAAATGAAAAGAAAGCGCGATAAGTAGCTGTGGTTAAGAGAGATAGCTTAGCGTTCAAAGGGGGGAAAAAAGCTTCTGAAAAGGGCATCATCTGCCTATGGAGGTCGGTATGTTTACCAGCGCACGAACTAGCACGAGGTGCGGGTCCAAGTGATTATATATAGATATACATCTATATAAGATATAATAACAACTAGCTTGGAATGTGTTACCATCATGAAACGTATATAATCGGGATGCCTACCAAACACCAGGGAGAGGGGTAAAGCGCTAATGTGGGCTACAGCTATAGCTATTAGGAGCCTTTCCTTCATGAAGAAAACAACTTTCCGAATAGAAAGTGCTTGGTTTGGCCCCCCGAAATAGATACGCTCGCTATTCCCCGTATGAGCAAGAACCAGTATGAAAAAGGGGTGACGAGAGGTATTGAACTACTGCGGATACAATGACAATATCAAAAATTTTAGGTGGGTAAGTGAGATTAGAATCATCAACCGGACTTCAACTATCTGGGTAGGTAAGGAATCATCGACCGACAGGTATGACTAAGGCGATCACTAAATCGATTTGGCGCTAAGACCCGTATCAATATAATGGCGAGCCAAGTTCTTCTAAAAGAAGGAAAATGAATGCGACGGCGGAAAAAGAGAGTGTCATTAAGACATCAACTGGTGTTGAAGAAACTAGGGCTGGCTTGGCAAGCCGTGAGCTCCGAGCCCACCCGGGTATCACCATTATCGGGAACGAGATGCCAACCAGCCCCTTCGAAGAATACCGAAGCGGATTTGAGTCCTAGCTTTCATCCGCCTGCCTCTAGCCATTGTTATACCACCTACTCATTCAAGTTATTGCCCAGGCATTTCACATTCAGGTCCATAGCGAGCCTTCCGCTCCAGCACTATATACGTATATAGATGTCGAGTAGTTTCAAGATTGATTAAGGTGGTGCCATTGGACCGATCAATGATTTGCTCTAGCCCGCTCAATCCACCTGCTTTGGAACGATTCACTTGGATGCTCCAGCATGAATGAAGTGAAGGGAGGGACGGGTGAAAGGGATACCATGTTCAATTGCGTATCCAAGCAGGTTAGCCCTTTTCCTTTCTGGATGTTGGACTTTCGGAACGGGACTTGGCGAATCGAAACACCTAATCCAATTAGCTGGAAGAAGGGGATCGACCCGTGCGAGTAGCTGCGAGCGGAGGAGTTTTCACGTGTACGAGATAGTAGGAAATGTCGGGTCCCGCGGCCCCTAAGAACTTATAGTAGGGAATGTCGATGGGCAATTGTCCTCTCCCGGTGGTCGAGCCATGCTTCGCATCCTCAATTATTCTATAAGCTGTGCTTCTCAGCTTTCAAATGGCAACAAGGAGATTCAAGTTGAGTTCCCTTCTCTTAGAATGGTTTTATTCACGTCGCTTTCAAAGTAAGGGTAAGGGCCCCTTTTAGAACGGGAATCTCGTATCTCCGGAAGTTGTATCAACCCGAAACTATAGAAGTGGGCACATCACATTACACAAAAAGGGGGAAGTGGCCTTTTCGATCATGCAAGCCTGGCCTTAAATAATAAGAATAGGGAGCGAACACCCCTTAAATCAAAATAGTAGGCAGCTTCATATTCCTATCATGTTCGGTGCATTCCATTCCAACCCGGCCAGGGTTGATTCAATTTCTCTTGATCCAGCCTTCGCAGAACCATTTGTTGATCCAGTCGATGAAGCAAAGGCAGGAGCACAGCCAGGATCAGAAGCAAAGATCCCATTACCATAGCCATATTGAGAGCCATATGTCATACGAAAGTCATATGTCATACGAAAGCCATGTATGTTCAGCATAGCGCCAAACAGGCTAAGCGTGAAACACAGGCTAAGTGACCCAAGGTATTAAGTGTAAGTGGGTTCTTAGGACCACTATAGGTGGAAGAAAAGCCCATAGCAATAGAAAGCAGGACAGCCAATCGCCAACCTCCATCCAAGCACAGCCTATAAGAGCAGCCCCAAGGTAAGACTAGTCAGAACTAGCTGCTGCTACCAACACAAATATGATAAGACTAGTTTCCCATCCATCAGAAGCATAGGAGGTAGAGCTAGTTTACTTTGTTTACCTGGAACAAGTGAATGCGCCAGTTTATGGTGCCAGTGAAGCAGCACCCGTTTCAGTTCGAAAGCTAGTAGTTTCAGATCCTTCCGTTCGAGAGTAAGAGGGGGCTAGAGCATATAGGCATAGGTGGTCGGGGCAAAGGCGGATACATATGCAGCAAAGTCAGTATACAAGGTAGAAACAGAACCATTTGACCCCGAAGTTTGGGTTTTATATCCCATTTTAGGTGCGAATACAAATCCACACCCTCCAGTAGCAAAGAGACGGGCAGCATAGGCATATTTAGATTGATACCCGGTATAAGTACCAGTTATTTAGCAAGGCACTCGTCGATAGCCATTCACCTGCTCGTCCAAATCTTTTCTTTGTGCCGCACATGACCCAGTAGCCATTTCTGAGTCCATCTATGCAAGGCCAAGTAGCAGTAGAGTGACCCACCTATTGGAGACAGAACAAGCGCGACGCAGCTGACAACAAAACGAGAAAACAGATGGGTGAAAGTCAACAGTAAAGGTAAGCGGTTGGGACAGACAATTAAAAGGTATAGGAGGTTCTAAAGTAGGCAGCAGAGACAAAGGCAGAGCCATAGCTTGCATCTCTTCCATATCGAGATTGAGAACCTCTAGCAGCATATCTTCCAGATCAATAGGCATAGCCCGCAACCCCCTATGAAATAAATGAAAAAGGGTGGGGCAGCCCTGAGCGATATTGAAGTAATAGATAGTTAGGCCTTGTGTTATAGATTAATATCCAGCGACAGAGGCAGAGATGAAAGCAGGCAGGAGCAATTGAACCAGCACCCGCTTATGGATCAATTCAAGAGCCAGTTGATCAAGTTGAAGCACTCGTTTCCTCGCAATGGTAGAGACATAAGCTGAAGCATAGAAGGCAACAAAGACAGAGTGAGAGGCAAAGGTCGCAGTTTCATCGGTTGGAGATCGAGCATAAGAGGCGAAGGATTCTTCGGTAGCAAATCCAATTATAGAGTCCCCAGCAACAGGGCAACAGGGAAGGAGGAAGCGTTTGAGCTAGATCGAGACCCAGATCCCATTGAAGCACCTGTTGAAGCACTCATCGATGACCCAGTTACACAGGCCCAGAACCTATTGAAGTTGACCTAGAAGCAACACTTGTTGATTGAGTTTAGTTAGTTGTGGAACCTATTGAAGTTTATCTACAAGCAGTTGAAAAGCTAAAGCAGTTCTAGTCCCAGTCCTACCAGTTTCTAATCCAGATCCAGATCCACGTAGAGAGCACGACAATACTTCGATGAACATCATAGAATATAGGAACAACAGTGCACCTAGTAGGAACACTAGCTAATGGCGGAACAACACTTGTAGAAACAATTAGAGATGCTTATAGCAACATATGCTTATATTAGAACACCACAGATATTTTTTATCAAGTGAGATTATGACGTTTAAGACAGTATTTCGAGGGGTGGAAATTGTACTAAATCTGTGGAACACAATCTACATACAACCCAATCCAAACTCTTCACTGAACAAGCTCCACTCGGCAATCTGATTCTGCAATCTAATCCAGTCTCATCAAATATAGGTCGTATCCAACCTTAGCAATTTCAATATCCGTATCTGATCTAACGGAAAGAACCCTTCCTTAGCAAGTGACTTATCAATAGCTCGAATACATACCAATGCGTATCTATCTATATTTCTTTATTGGGTCCAATTATTTCAACTTGACTCATCGAAACTAGATAGATGGGGAGCCCTGTAAAGCAAGGAGGCCCGTATTGCGCTATTCATGAACAGATGGGAGGGGTTGGTTCATTGATGAGATATCAATGAGGAAATCTCATATGCAGTTCCTAGCTTAGGTGTTACGACATAAGTTATTGTTCCCATAAGCTCAGTTCCGATATCTGCTAATGTAGCTATAAGCTTTGTTCCGACAAATGCTGTTGTTCCAAGAAGCTTGGTGGATTAGCCTCGAATAGTTCTAGCATTTGGTAGTGTTCCAAGTAGTCATATTAAACTATAACTTCAGAGTGTTCCCATTTGTGGGGGTGAGGCTGCGTGTGTCAAAGTCTATGTCGGATAAGCTCAATAGCCGTATCAAGCAACCGGTGCAATGATCATGATTGCTTCGCTTACCAGAGCTACTAGTGCTTACTTAGGTTCGAAAAACACATATGGATATGGGCACCTTCCACCTAGTCGGACATGGATCCGTCCCTGCCTTATTCTATCACCCCAGTCCCTTCAGCTCCTCAACAGCAAGTAAGGACAGGTACGGGCGGCTAATTTATTGATCTTGGAGGGTTAACATCTTAATCAATAGGTGATAAGAGCAATTACAGAGTGTTCCTAGGAGTGGTGTTCCAACATCTTCAACCATAATGAGTTGAGTCATCCAAACTGATTTTGGCTCCTCTACATGGTCCAGTTCCGACATGCGCTATTGTTCCCATAAGATTTGTTCCGACATAAGCTCTTTATCTAATAAGTCATGTTCCAACATAAGCAATGGTTCCAAGAAAGCGGTGTTCCAGCATTAGTACGTGTTCCTAGAATAGGTGTTCTGAGATTAGCTAGTGTTCCTAGTCATTGTATTATTGTGGAGCTTGGATGGCATATTACTTAGCCTGGGCGGGGTATTCTCTGTGTGGATGGATGATTCATACGTGAAAATACACAGCAGGCAAAAGGAATAGGTATAAATGGACATGCTATTCAGTCGGAGGTTACACGCTTAGCTGGGCCGCTCAGATACAACTACTCACACCGGAGCCACAGAGAGAGGCTATTCCGCCCTCACAAGATTGATAGGAATTTAGGCCCCAGTACTAACCCAGTCAATAAACTAAAAGATGCATAGACACGCACTGTAACTACCCAACCCAGTAAAATAAGCTAACTGGCTAACCCAATCTACTAACTTATAATGGTAAAACACCCAATCAACTAATGCACAGACATACGCACAGGTCCAACCCTGACCTAACTAAAAAGCTACCCTAAAAGGAAAGGAAGGGACACATGCAAATATATAAGGTCCAAACACTCTGAACCTAACTAAGCTACTTTGCAAGGGAAAGGAAGAGACACATGTGCGTATGTAAGCTTAGAACTAAGCCTGATCTAGCGAATTGACTGACGTATATGTTAGCACTGGGGCAACCAACCAATGTTACTAAGCTAGCTAACCACATGCACATCTATAAAGTACTGGTACAACCGCTGCTAACCACTACTACTAGACTGGTGCACTAACCTAGCTAACAACTAACACAGCCGACCAACCCTACGACATGCACGTATGTTAGCACTGGTACAACCACTGCTAACCCCACCTATAATTAGGCTGGTTCACTAACACAGCTAACTCACATGCCCATCTGGAATATTATGTATATTACTACTCACCCCGTCTCGCTCAGCTTAAGTCCCCGAGCAACAGTGAAAGGCCCTATCCGTGCTATTCTATCGGGCCGCCATCGCTCTTATAAGTACCTCTTAGATGGGGATTTGATTTCTACCCTACTATTGGTTGTCGGTACTTTCATACAAATTGGCTTGAAACTACCAAAGGGTGCGTAAGAATGGCTCGACTAAAAGGAGAGGTCAAAACCTATTTTTTCAAGTCCATTCTGCGAAAAGAAATTTTGGTCAGGAAGAATCAAATCCTAAAGGTTGGGTGGCTCAAGAAGTTGTTCCGTTGGGTCGATCCTAAAGACCTTCTGAAATACGATTTCAACTATCAAAAACCATGGGTTGTTGGGGGTCTAGGCATAATTCCCCATCCAGGTCTCAAAATTGACTTTTTTTTTTAGGCAAATATCTAATTGACAGGGCCCTACTTTGAAGCAAGATGTTAAAGCCATGTTGATTGTTCTGGTCCATGAATTCATTTGAAAAAGCTTTTGAGATGCATGTTTTCCTATCTAGAACCTGTGTTTGTATGGGATTTGAGTCATATCCAATACCTTGTAGCATGAGTAGCTTAGTTATATGTAATTAGATGTTATTTATGTATTCATGTATTAGTTATTAGAGTTGTATGATGTGATTATGCTTGTCTCTTCTATGTGTAGGACTTGATCTAAATCCGGCTCAAGGGACTTCCACCTAGCTGCCACCTAGCTGCATTGTGCTCTCCAGCAAATCTACATTGAGGCTTGAGGTAATCTCCTTCTCCTACTTTGATAGTTAGTTATTGTTTATGAAAATGCATGCAACTTTGTGACAGTTGTAGATAATCTTACAGTCTGTCGAAGGTCCCAGGAAGACCTTTGGGGTATCTTCACTCTCCATACACCATGCATTTTTACCCCATAGCACCTTTGTCAGGTCATTTGATGGCACGGAAGTGGAAATAGGGGACAAGTGTCCTTCATAGCAAAAGCAACAGAACTCCCAAGGCTAGAAGAAAGGTGGTTTAAAAACAAAGAGTTTCATGATGAATCTTGGAAGGTGAATCTTAAAAACCCAGGTATGGATGTTTCAGTCTTTAGAAAAGGGATTCCAATTTCTGCACTCAAAAACAAATGGAGTAGCATGTCGTTAATACTGCAAAAATTTATTACATGTGAAGGGAGGTTTGGGTCTATGTATGTTTATCATATAAGATTGTTAATGAATTTTCTAGAGAATGGAACCCTCAATCTTCCCTTTTTCCTTCTGAATAGTCTTTAGAAGAATGGCAACCAATGTCCAAAGGAAAGTTGAATCAATAGAAACTACTCTATATCACCATGGATTAGTGAAGATTTTAGTTGAATTTCATTTGAGAAGTGTAGGGGATACATGGGAGGACTTCTTGGTAAGGAATTTCTTCCAAGATGATCCATATTTATCTAAGGGAATTCATGTTAAAAGAAATAGAAAAAGAAATATCAGCATTAAAGGACCCTCACAAAAAGATGATGCAGAGATAGCTCTTAAACTAGAGGTTAGGGCGCAGACCAAACAGAAGAGAAAAATGAAATAGAGGGTTGAAGAAATCAATAAGGACATCCCTAAACCTTCATCACCTCAAGAAGATGAATAGCTGCTTTTTGAAAGACTAACCAAGATCAAAGAACAAATCAAGAAAAATAAGGAGAAAGGAAAGAGGAAAAATGACACAAAAGAAGAAACCATAAGCTTCCAAAACGTGAGAAGGGGTTCTAAACTCCGAGGCAAGGTGAAGAAGGTGAAACCAAAGAGGCCCAATTTATAAATTTAGAGGAAGAAATCCCAGTTCATTCCCCTGACAGTATCCCATATGAACAAAATCCACAAAGCTCTCCTCCATAGAATTTTGAAGGCAGCCCAAGTAGAGCTTATCCTGGCATTGATCCAATACAATAGCAAATCTATGAATACAGATTCATTAGAGAAAAAGAGTACCTCAGTAGACCCAGGGACTTCAACTAATCCAGATCAGCCTGTCACCTCACAAGAAACCCTAACTAGCTCCCTCAAACAGGAGATCTATGAGCTAGAAATTCTGAATAGGCACATCCAAAAATAAAATGAAACCTTAAGGGAACAGAATAATCTGGATAGAGCTATTCACAACAAAACAATGCTACACTTGGGATTATGGCACAAGAAGAACAGGAAACTAAAAAGGAAAAATAACAAGCTGAACAGGACACTTATTAACCTCAAGTATATATTTCTTATGAGGAAGCCAAGGATGGCAGTCAATCCAAAGAAAAGCAAGAAGAATTTGGATGTTTTGGCTGAAATAACAGAACAAATGCAATAGGGGGAGGAAGTTTAGAATTTTGATTGCATGGGGACATGCAATGGTTTTGTAGTGGGGGTATGTTGAGCCTCAAAACTGCCCTTTCTTTAGAAACTCTTCTCATCCCTTTTCTTTGTTTTTCCATGAAGAAAATGCATCCCTGTCATCAATAACCAGTGTATATTGCCTTAAGGAGAAAATTTTAGTGATTTCTATGTTATGCTTTTATATTTTTCTGTTTGAATAAGTTTTTGTCTTTTAGGTACAGAACGCAGCCTATTCTGCAGCTAATCAACTGTTCCACAGCGACTTCCATGCTTTAACAGGTTCCAGGTGTCAGAAGGAGAAAATAACTACATGGGCAGCTTAGAAATCATCATGACATGGATTGTGTCCTATTCACCTAGCCTAGGTCGACAAGGAAGATGGTACAAGACTGCAGTCAATGGAGAAGTCAAACGTAGAGACCGAAGGCAACAAGACTTTGTTTTGTGGATAATCAACACGTTTCACAATGATGGGATCCGAAACAACTTCCTGAACCCACGGACTCCAACACGGTTAAAATTGGAAACCAGGGAAAAACTTCATGTGGGTCGTCTTTTTCATGGATGATAATATTTTTATTAGATTCCTCTCGTCGAGAGGTGTAGGATTGATATAAATATCATCCGATTCTGTTAAGTATTCATGGAGATATGAATTTATTTTGATTATGGAATTATTATCAAGCCGACCTACAACTCATGTAGGCTCAGAAGCCCAATAGTCGCATCTATTCAAACACAAACATTGTGTATAAATATAGGAGGAATTTTCCTCATTTGGACTCATTGATCTCATCACATCTCTCTCTCTCTACTACGCAGAAAAGAGTCTCTTCTCTACTGCACAGAAAAGGATCTCTCTCTCGCACATGTAAAGCTGGAAGTTGTCGAAACTGAAGCTGCACCTGCAGAAGTAAAGATTGACCTGTATGGACTAGAAGATATCCTCATCTAAACTATGTTGTAGGTTCATCTGAACCTCCTCTGAAAGCCACAACCTTTGGTGGTAGAATCAAGTCAATCCGACAGACGGTTTGCAAGATATCGACTGCTCTAGTTTAAAGCCGGAAGCTACCGAAACTGAAGTTGCAACTGCAGAAGTAAAAATTGACCTGTGTGGACTAGAATATCTCCTCATCTAAACTGCATTGTAGGTTCATCTAAACCTCTTCTAAAAGCCACAACCTTTGGTGGTGGAATCAAGTCAATCTGACGAATAGTTTGCAAGATATCGACTGCCCTAGTTTGAAGCTGAAAGTTGTCGAAACAGAAGCTGCAACTGCAGAAGTAAACATTGACCTGCGTGGACTAGAAGATCTCTTCATCTAAACTGCACTATAGGTTCATCTAAACCTCCTCTGGAAGCTGCAACTTTTGGTGGTGGAATCATGTCGATCCGATGGTCGATTTGTGAGATATCATCTGCCCTAGTTTAGTGATGAAGCCGCTAATGTTGATGTTGTTGATTTAGGGTTTGCTACCGTTGATATAAATCAGATTTATTGTATTATTTCTCTTTGTTGAATTATTGAACATAAAAGAAGATTTGATCAAATGGTTTCCCCACACATTGTGGGGTTTGTCCCTGGCTAGCCGCCACATCTTGTGTCTCTTGTCTTGGCTTGTTTTTTGTCGATCATTTAATGTTCTATATGCACTTTACTTTATGTACATGTGATTGCTAATCTGTAGAATATAATAAGAAAAATAAGTAAATTTTTATAAGCATAGAACATACCATAACTTAACATGGTATCATAGCTAAGGTGAAGATAAAGCCCGAGCAAGAGCAAGAGCAATCACCGAAGAGAAGATTGGCGAGGCTATCCTAAAAGAACTATGGGGTCTTCAATACTTTGCTGAAAGCAAGCTTCGTAAGAAAGATGACTATCACGAATGGAAGATGTCTATCGATCTAACCCTAGAAGAACTAGGAGTGTTGGACCATGTAAGAGGCAATATTGTTGAGCCTCCATCAAATGCATCCACCGTTGCATGGAACAAATGGAAAACCGAAGAAGTCAAAATAGAAGATCATCCGGGACTCTATCGACAAGCACTTGGTGGCCTACATCTTTGAACTGGACACCTCCAAGGAAATCTATGATATACTGGTGAGTTTATTTAAAGTTAATGATGCAAATCAAGTTTTGTTTCTTAGAAATAAATTGAGGGAAATCAGGAAGGATAAAGATGAGAGTATGAAAGCATACTTCTTAAGAATAACCGAGATCAAGAACAATCTCCTATCTATTGGGGAGGCTATTACTGACAAGCAAATGGCACTCACGACTCTTGGAGGATTACCATCCAAATGGTACGTGTTTAGGACTACTCTTCTAAACTATAATGTAATTCCCAGTTTCGAGGAATTAATGGCTAGATGCATTCAATAAGAAACAAGGGAAGAAGAGCAATAAATGCCCATGCCTAAAGGTCCTCCTACTACCTTTTCTTCTCCTGCTAAGAAAATAAATAATTCCGGGACTAAATCAAAAGGAAAGGCTGGACCTAAGGCTAGAAGAAAATGACGATGTTACATCTACAATAAAGCAGGTCACTATGCAAGGGAGTTCCCTAATAGAAAGGACTCACACTGGGACGATGATCAAAATCCCTCTGATGGCAATCAAAGGAATGACAAATTCAATAGCAAAGGTAAGAGGAGAGTTGGGAATCGAGGAAGAGGACAACCATTCAAGAAGGCTAGAAATTCCAGGATGTATTAAATGCACCTGACCTCAAAAAGAACCTAGTGTCCATCTCGGCAATGGAAGACAAAGGCTAAAAGGTAACCTTCGCGATGGCAAGGTACGTATATGGAAAAATAATGTTAAATATGCCTTTACTCTTGGGTTTTGTGTTGATTCATTATATCAGGTTGATGGAAGTCCGCTAGGTGTCATGTCTTATGACACATCTCTTCAGTCCGAACTTTGGCATCGGAGGTTTTCCCCCCTTCATTATAAAGCTATACTCGGTGTAAGACAAATGGTGACAGGGATGCTCGAATTCCGAGTAGAGAAAGAAGGTGTATGTCCAGGATGTGCTGAAGGAAAGCTCAAAAGGGGACCATTCTCCTCAAGCCACTGATATATTACAGTTGGTTCACTCAGGCATACCTGAGGTTGGCATTAAGAGGGAGACTACTACACCACATACTCCTGAGTAGAATGGTGTGGTGGGAAGGAAGAACCGCACGATTATGGAAGCTGACTGGGCCATGCTACATGATCAAAGACTTCCAAAGTTTCTATGGATTGAAACTACAAACACCGCCGTCTATGTACAAAATCGATGCCCTCATCAGGCATTGGGTTCCAAGACTCCTAAAGAAATGTTCACCGTCAATGAAATGGAAGTCGTGATTAGTCATGACGTCACCTTTGATGAAGATATGGTTCTTAGAAAGGTGGACAACCTTCCAACTTTGAGGAGCTCTCAAAAAGCCAACACCAGGGACCCGAAGGAAAAGGATGATGAATCAATGCCTGATGTAGAAGAACCCATGGATCCGATTGATCCTCATCCACATGAGCCTTCCTCTTCTAGGAAGAGGCCTTCATGGCTTAGGGGGATACTTGATGATGCTGAAGGACATGTTGCACCCTGAGGAACCTTTCGTCAAAGTAAGAAACCTAATAGGTATCAGGGATACCTGACCATCATGAGCACGATCATACAAAATGAGCCTTCATCATTCTCGGATGTCATCAAGAATTAAGTATGAAAGGATGCCATGACCATAGAATATGAGTCTATTATGGAGAATGATGTCTGAGAAGTAGTTCCCATACCCCGGACAAGACAATTGTTACTTCAAAATGGCTTTACAAGATAAAGCATGCAGCAGATGGAAGTACGGAAAAGTATAAGGCTCGTTTTGTTGCTCGTGGTTTATTCCAGAAGGAAGGTATAGACTATGATATTTGCACCTATTGCCATATATATGACCATCCGCTTGATCATAGCCCTTGTGGCTTCACAAGGATGGAACCTACATCAGATGGATGTCAAGACCGTGTTCTTGCATGGTTCGATCAAAGAAGAGGTCTATGTGGATCAACCCAAAGGATTTGAGATTTATGATCGAAAATCTCATGTATGCAAGTTGAAAAAGGCTCTCTATGGGCTAAAGCAAGCACCCCAAGCATGGTATGAGAGGATCGATAGCTACTTGATGAAGCTGGGATTCACTAGGAGTGAAGCCAATCTAACCTTTACTTTAAGGTTGAAGATGACAAGCCTCTCATACTGGTGTTGTATGTGGATGACCTCTTTCTAACAGGTGCAGACCCTCTCATTCACAAATGTAAGAGGGAGTTGGCTTCTGAATTTGAAATGAAGGACCAAGGACTTGAAGTAAGGAAAAAGCCAAGGGAAATTTTCCTATCTCAAGGAAAATATGTGGTAAAGATATTGGAAAGATTCAGTATGATGGACTACAAACCTGTGACTACCTCGAGGATCTTAACTTTTACAAGTTATATGGTAGTGATGTCGAACCAGATTTGGGAAATGCCTTTGAGTTGCAAATACTCATTCGCATTGATGTTCTTAGTGAACCTCTGTCTGAACATATGTTTTGCAGTTGGCATTGTGAATTCATATTTGGTTGAGCCTCACTGGATTGATGCCAAGAATCTTCTAATATATCTTCATGGCACAATTACTAATGGATTGAGATACATTGCCAAAAATATGAAACTGCATGATTATTCGAATGTTGATTAGGCAGGTAGTGTGGAGGATCACTGGAGCACTTTTTAGTGTTGTTTCTCTTTGGATTCTGCTTCGATATAATGGACGAGCAAGAAGCAGAATTCGGTTTCCATAAGCACCACCGAGACCGAATACATATCTACGAGTATGATCTCGTATGAAGTTGCCTGGTTGGGGAAGCTCTTCAGTGAGCTGTTTGAACACATACCACTATGATTCTCTATAACAACCAGAGGTGGGATTCAATTATTGGGGAATCTCATATTCGTTGATTGCTTCAGCAGATAAACATCATCTGGGATATGGTAATTCGATGAGAAAGGAGGCTCCATCACATTAAGATGATGTATAGGTCGATACACCTTGTCAAAGCCCTGAGGAAAGATCTAATCTATGATTTTCCCAAACGACTTGGAGTCATCAAGAAACCCTTGTACAAGGCTCCTGCATATTGCATACATTGAGCTCTGGGAGCTCTGAGGGCTTGCGGTTCTTACTGGAGCAAAATACGACCACACGGTGACTCCCCCTCCCCTGGTGGTGCGCACTAGAACAAGATGATTCGCTCTCTTGTGGGACAAGATTATTCGCTCTCTTGTGGAATAGGATGATTCGCTCTCCTGTGTAGCAGGATTGATGTGTTCTCCTGTGAGACCTGGATTGATGTGTTCTCCATGGCGATTGTAGCAGGATTGATGTCTTCTCCTATGAGGATAGGATTGATTAGTTATCCTGTCGAGGCATCCTACCCATGCAGTCTGGGACTCATGGGAAGTACCTCTCATCTGATCAATGAGCAAGGAAATGAAGTTAGGGACCATAGTAGTACCGATGGATGCATCGTTGTATCTACCGTACTCCCTACACTAGGATGACCTCCATTGATCTGGGACCAATGATACTGGTCTAGGACTAGTGGTAGGAGTTGTACCATATTATGATGCTAACTTCGGGTCGGTGAGACTGGTCTGGGACCAGTGGCACATACTCTAAGACTAACTTCGTGTCAATGCAGTACTGGTCTGGGACTAGTGAGAGTGGTACATACTATGACGCTGACTTCGGGTGGGTTGAGACTACTCTGGGACCAGTGGTACACTCTCTGAGACTACGATACTGGTCTAATACCAGTGGTAGGAGTGGTATCTATTATGAAGCTGACTTCGGGTCGGTTGAGACTGGTCTGGGACCAGTGGTACGCACTCTGAGACTGACCTTGAATCAGTGGAGGATGATATTGGTCTAATACCAATGGAGTTGTACTCACTATGACGCTGACTTCGGGTTGGTTGAGACTGGTCTGGAACCAGTGGTACATACTCTGAGAGTGACTTTGATTCAATATGATACATCCTCGATCATTTCTTCTTCTTCATAATTCGGACAAAAGCAGAGCAGAACAGAACAATGCAAGAGCAGAGCAGAACAGAGCAAAACAATACAAATCTCTACAGGGCATAACAAGACAAAGCAGAACAAGCAGAATAGAGCAAAGCAGGGCAAGGGTCAAGCTGTACAATGCAGTGCTTTTGATGGATGAATAGTAACAACTGATAGATAGATTGCAGATGAAGTTCTCCCTAGTTGAAAGGGAGTGTTAAAATTGCAACCAAGGAAAAAATTCAAGTGGGTCATCTTATTCGTGGCTGATAATATGTTTATTAGATTCCTCTTGTCGAGAGGTGTAGGATTGATATAAATATCATCCGATTTCGATAAGTATTCATGGAGATATGAATGTATTTTGATTATGGAATTATTATCAAGCCAACCTACAACTCATGTAGGCTCAGAAGCCCAATAATCGCATCTATTCAAACATCAACGTTGTGTATAAATATAGGAGGAATTTTCCTCATTTGGACTCACTCATCTCATCACATCTCTCTCTCTACTGCGCAGAAAAGAGTCTCTTCTCTACTACGCAGAAAAGGGTCTCTCTCTCACACATATGAAGCCGGAAGTTGCCAAAACTGAAGTTGCAACTGCAGAGGTAAAGGTTAACCTGCGTGGACTAGAATATATCCTCATCTGAACTATGCTATAGGTTCATTTGAACCCCCTCTAAAATCCGCAACTTTTGGTGGTAGAATCAACTCAATCCGATGGACGGTTTGCAAGATATCGACTGCCCTAGTTTGAAGCCGGACGCTGCCGAAACTGAAGCTGCAACTGCAGAAGTAAAGATTGACCTGCGTGGACTAGAATATCTCCTCATCTAAACTACACTATAGGTTCATTTGAACCTCCTCTGAAATCTGCAACCTTTGGTAGTGGAATCAAGTCAATCTGACGGACAATTTGCAAGATATTGACTACCCTAGTTTGAAGCCAGAAGCTGCCAAAACTGAAGCTACAACTGCATAAGTAAAGATTGACCTACGTGGACTAGAAAATCTCTTCATCTGAACTATTTTGTAGGTTCATCTAAACCTCCTCTGGAAGCCACAACTTGTGGTGGTGGAATCATGCTGATCCGACAGTCGGTTTGTGAGATATCGTCTGCCCTAGTTTGATGATGAAGCCGCTAATGTTGATGTTGTTGATCTAGGGTTTAGTACTGTTGATATAAATCAAATTTATTGTACTATTTCTCTCTGCTGAATTATTGAAGATAAAAAAAAAAAAAAAAATATTTGATTAAAGGGTTTCCCCACACATTGTGGGGTTTTTCCCTTGCTAGCCACCACATCTTGTGTCTCTTGTCTTGGCTTGTTTTCTGTCGATCGTTTAATGTTCTATCTGCACTTTATTTTATGTGCATGTGATTGCTAATCTGTGGAATATAATAAGAAAAAAAAGTAAATTGTTATAAACAAAGAACATACCATAACTTAACGAACAGCGATCTGTGCAACCGAATCCAACAGCCATCATCTTAGATTTATGTCTCTAGCAGCCGAGAAAGAAAATTCAGTGTGCCTGTCTGCTACGTGTTTTTTGCTGTAGCTTATTTTTCTCCACAAACAGTGGCATAATTTTCTTATAAATACCTGTGTAAATAACTCATAACCAATTCGAATTTCCTCATGTATTAAGCTCAAACTATTGCTCTGTAATTTTGAAAAACTCATTCTTTGTTTTTAATATGAAGACCATGTGGTTTATGGATATCTGAAAGCATTTCTTGGAGTTTTGATTAAGTATGCATAACCTGATCAGTTGCAGAGGGCCCCTGTGCTAACTGAGGTTTTATTTCATTTTGTTTTGTCTTTTTTAGTTATCTATAAATTCATCATTTCTTTCACAATGTTCATAATCGTTTCCATACTAACCTTGTTTATAATGCAATCTTTATCATTTTCTTACTAATGCAAAATAGATTCTTTCAGTACAAAATAACTTCTTTTTGCTTAATTTCTTTCTAGTTTCTATCAGTAGTTAGAAGTTGAAATGCAATAGTGTAATGTAGTTGTTTTATTCATTGTTTCACTAGTCTTTAAGTTTTCAATTAGATTGATCAGTGTCATTACAATTCTTGCTATTTTCTTACTAGTTTATTGACTCATGGTGTAAATGGATATTTCTGAAGAGCCCTTCTAGTTGATAACTCATCTTAAACTGAATGAGAATAATTCATTCATGCAATGAGTCTTTTTTTCATTTTTTCATTTATCTTTTCTTAGAATAATGAATTACAGAATTCCTCAAAATGTCATCACAAGGAGGTTTTCCTCCCAAAATTGAGAGGCAAAGTAATTAAGCACTTCATTTAGTTTTGTTTCTTTAGTGGATTAGTTGCAATTTCATTTTCAGTCTTAGTATTTCATTTAGTTTTGTTTCTATAGTAGATTAGTTGCAATTTCATTTTCAGTCTTAGTATTTCATTTAGTTCTGTTTCCATAGTAGATTAGTTGCAATTTCATTTCCAGTCTTAGTATTTCATTTAGTTTTGTTTCCATAATAAATTAGACATTAGTTGCAATTTCACTTTCAGTTTTAGTATTTCAATTGGTCTTGTTTTTAGTAGTTGCAATTTTACTTTTTAGTTTTTAGTTCATGATTTGGAAATAATGATAAGAGCAGAAATAGAAACTCTATTGTCATTTCTTGATTAAACTTTGCTTCCAAATCTTACTTAAACTCTTTTAGTCCTCATCTTTTTAGATTCTTAGCAGTCTTTACAGAAGTTAGATTTAGGATTTTGACAGTCACATTGTAAATCATTAGGGACTAAAGGACCAAAAACCCCCAAAACAACATAAAATACAAAAACAACGAAGTAAGAAGGGCCATCTAGCACAAATAGTGCACTACACTTCATCAATTTATGATACCCGGATTGATAATTTATTTAGAGTAATTTAGGACACTAAATTGACCAAACAGAAACCACTTTTCCAAGGTACATTAAAAATCAACAACTATGACCATTTATAACTAAATGACATTCAAAACCCTAACTACTAGTGGTCCCTTGCATAACATAGGTTAACCACTTTATTTATTAACTATGACCTGTTTACAATTAACTGTGGCCCCCTTTCTCTAATGCGGGTCAACCACTTACAATTACTAATGCAGGTTGTATTGACTTTCTAACTAACTATGACTCTGACTCTGCCCATTGAGCTTATTACATGAATAAAAAGGTTAAGGTTGGACCCTAACATGCCCTCCCCCATCAAAAGCAGCCTTGTCTTCAAGGCTGAAGCTATGGACATTGTTGAAGAATAGTGGTTGGTTCCCAGGTCGCATCTTCTAGAGAGGTGTATTTCCACTTGATTTCCACTTGATTGGGACTTTCTTGATCGTGCGTCCGCAGAAATCTCTTTCACGAGTATCAAAGGCCTATTATGGTCGAAGCCAAAGTGAACCTTCCCCATCCAACTTGGGTAGACTTGTTTGAACTCTGCAATTATTCCCCACCACTTTCTTGAGGCATGATACATAGAACACTGGATGGATTTTTGAAGTAGGTGGTAAGGCCATCTTGTAGGTCACTGCTCCTATGCGTTGAAGTATCTGATAGGGTCTATAAAATTTTGGTGCTAGTTTATGGCATCCCTTTTCTTTGAGAGATGTTTTCTTATATGGTTGTAGTCACAAGAATACCTGATCCCCTTCTTGAAATGCGAACTTAGAACGATGTTGGTCCTCATTTTGCTTCATTCGGTTCTAAGCTTGATGTATAATATATTTGAGATGAGCTATCATGGTGGCACAGTTCTATAGGATTTGATCAACTGCCTATACTTTATAACATCCATGGATATAATAAATAGGTGAAGGTGGAAGTTGGCCATACACTACCTCATATGGAGTCACCTTGGTGGCTTCATGATATTTAGTTTTATACCACCATTCAACTAAAGGTAGCCAATGTACCCGTTAATGTTGATTTTTTGAAATGAAGCACATTAGATATGTCTCCAAACATTTGTTGACTGCTTCTGTTTGACCGTCGATTTGGGGATGATAAGTGGTACTTAGTTGGAGTTGTGTGCCATGTAGCTTGAAAAGTTCTTGCCAAAATTTGCCAAAGTTCGACATGCCATGCAGTTTGAAGATCTAGTCCAAGAAAACTTGAGCCATCAAAGTGGGGGTAAATGGGTGTGGTAGAGCACAAAAATGAGCATATTTAGAAAGTCTGTCCACAACCACTATGATGAATGATTTGTTCCCTAACTTTGGGAGATCAGTGATGAAATCCATGGAAACATCTATCCAAGCAGAGGCAAGGAGTGGAAATGGTTGTAAGGTTCCCAGTAACTTGATTGTTTCTCCTTTGTTACGTTGGAACACATCGCATTCAACTACAAAAGTAAGAATTTCATTTTTCATGCCAGCCCAAAAGAAAGAACGATGTACATGAGCATAAGTCTTATGAAAGCTTGAATGTCATGCAATTGGAGATGAGTGCATCTTGTCCAAGATGCGGGTTTTGAGGGTGGATGTCGGTGATATAACTACTCGATCCTTCTAGCGAAGAATCTCATCCTTCCAAGAGTATCCAATAGAGGAAATAGGATCATCTCTCAATTCATTAATGACTTGTGAAAGAGGGATGGGACAACCATTCCTTGCAGGCCTCTTCAATCCAATCTGGTATGGGTAGAGAGATCAATAACAGGATGCTCTCATCCTCAAATTGGTGCGATAAAGCATCAACTACTATATGGTCATGCCCTTTCTTGTAAATTATCTCATAATCATATCCCAACATTTTGGCAAGCCATTTATTTTGTTGTGGTGATGATAAACATTGCTCCAGAAAATATTTTAAGCTTTGATGGTCCATGCGGATTTGGAAACGTCACCCCAACAAGTATGGCTTCCATGTGTCTACTGCATGTAAGATGGCCATCATTTCTTTCTCATAAGTAGATTAACCCATATATTTTTCACTGAGTTGTTGGCTAGTGAAATCTAGTGGTCTACCTTCTTGCATTAATACAACGCCAATACCGGAAGTATTACATTCAATCACAAAAGTTTTGGTGAAATCTGGATGCGCCAATACGGGAGTGGAGCGCATGGCCTATTTGAGAGCCAGGAAGGCTTGCTGCACTGCATAAATGATTTTTTCTTGAGAATATTAGTGAGGGATCTAGCAATGCACCCATAATTGCAAACAAATTTGCGATAGTAGCCAGTGGGACCCAAGAATCCCCTCAAACTCTTCAAGGTTTTTGGTTGGGGCCAATCTTGTACTGCCTAAATCTTTTTTAGATCAACCCTCAACCCTTCACGACCCACAATGTGTCCCAAATACTCGACTTCTTCCACTCCAAAAGCGCACTTGGATAGTTTGATAAATAATTTTTTATCTCAAAGTAGTTGCAATATCTGGTCTACATGCTAAAGATGTTTGTCCCAATTTATGTTGTAAATGAGAATGTCATCAAAGAAGACCAAAACAAATTTTCAAAGATATGGTTTCAATAGGTGGTTCATGAGGCTTTGAAAAGTAGATGCAACATTACATACACCAAATGGCATGACCAAGAACTCATAATGGCCTTCATGAGTTGGAAAGGCAGTCTTGGGAATGTCTACTTCCTTCATGTGTATTTGGTGATAGCCGGAGCAAGGGTCTAGCTTGGTAAAGAATTGAGCACCATGCAGTTCATCAAGCAGATCATCAACAACCATAATAAGAAATTTGTCCTTAATAGTGAGCTGCCCGAAAGTCCGGACACATGCGCCATTCTCAATATTTCTTTAGAACCATGACCACTGGAGATGAATAACGACTAATGATGGGATGAATAACATTGGCTTCTAGGAGTTCCTTGATGATTTTTTCAATTTCATTATTTTGGGAAAAGGGATATCGATATGTGCAAACATTAGGCGGTTGGGCCCCCGAGACCAAAGGGATGCTATGATCATGTTCACCCCTAGAGGGTGGAAGCTATTTAGGTTTGTTAAAAACCCATTGGTGGCAATCTAAGAGCTATTGCATCTCAAGATGAATATGACGAGTAATAGATTCAATGGTCTGGATGGCATTAAATTGGGTGATTGCTCCATGATGGCCCTTTTTTAAAAGCTTCTCCATTCGATGTGAGTTGGTGATAGTAGGAGCACATGCCTGGAGTTCCCTTAATGTATGAATGTGGTCATTTTGCTTAAAGTTCATATATAGCACCTAGAAATCCATTGTGATAGGGCCCAGCGTGCGAAACCATTCAGCTTCCTGGACAATGTCACAACCACCCATTTCAATAGCAAACATGTGGGTCTTTAGGTGGTAGTCTCCCATTTGAAGCTTAATATTACATAGTGACCTTTCCATTTCATGGTCCCCCCCATCAACGATAAGGACATGGAAATTAGATATCACTTGCACAAAGAAATGAACAACGTATGCAACTCTCTTATGGATAAATTTATAAGTGTTGCCACTCACTATCAATCAATACCACTATTGGTCGATGTTTAATAAAGCTTTGAATTTTGAGAGTCTGAGGCAAACAAATGCCAACAAAGGCATGTAGTGATATAACTGGCTCATCTGGCGTAACTATGGGATCATTGTCGGTTTGGGTTTCCTCGACTTTTTCCTCAGGCACCTCAAGGGATGGAGCTTCCTCTGTTTATCTATTATCACTAGCATCAATTTGAAAGAAGTTTGGTTCCTTGCATTTATGTCCATAGGAGTACTTGTCATCACAGTAGCAGCATACTCCTTGTTTTCTTCTTTCACCCATTTTCGCTGGTGACACCTTTTAAACCTTAAGTGTTTGGGTGGGGCCTTGAGATTGGATGGGATGCGCCTTGGCAACAAAATTTGGATGATGGGACTAAGCATTTAAGGCGATTTCCGCATCTAAGGCCTTCCTGCATGTGTCCAACCAAGTAGCCGGGTGGTGCATCCGAACATGGGCTTAGATGGCTTCTTTTAGGCTACTAATGAAACACTACAAGTAGAAGTCATCTCCTAGACCATCAATTCTGATGGCCAATTGCTCAAAGGCTAAAGGCTACGGTGTAGTCATTTACTATATCTATTTGTCATAGCTTAGTGAGACAGCCCAAAAAATTAGATTCTTGGTCAAAGCGATCACATATGGCTTTTGAGAACATGTGCCAAGTTACTTTCCCTTGATAACATTTCTTATGTCAGTGCCACCATTGCCATCTCCCTTGGTCCAAGTAAAGGGCTCCAACATGTAGTTTAGTTTCATCCTCGTAGATGTCATTAAGGGAGAAATATTGTTCTGTTTTTGCTACCCATACTACAGGGTTAGAGTCATCAGATTTGTACATGTCCAGTTTGGGTGTCCAATGGTTGGAATGATGGTGATTTCCATGGAAGTGAATGTGATGGCTAGATTCTCCTTCTATGTGTGCATCAACACTCGACTCCTCCTGATGAGAATTTGTCATAAGTTCTGTTAGTCGTGAGAGATTTTTGTCAATATTGTCCATATTGTTCTTGAATTCTTTGAACCTTTTTTCATGGTTGTTGGTCCTCTCAGAAGTCATAACTTGAGATCTGGTACCTAGAATTCACCACCTCAGTCAATTACTCAAAAGTAGTATTCTTGGAAAAAGGGCGAGCTCGGGAGTCTAATGGCATGGGTCACTTGAAGTCACGTCAGTCAAAAAAAAAATTGGGACTGCCAAAAAATTGGGGACTTACAAGTGAATGGTACCACTGCGACCAACTCATCATCTTGACGCTAATGGGATAAGTTTCTAGCAAGCATCCCCTAATGGTCTCAGACTTTTTTTTACTCCAAAAGTAGTTTTACTCCCTGTTGATCAATACTGCAGTGGCCAAATTCCAGAAAGTTTGATACTGCCCAATGTCCTGCGAAAATCGGATGTGGACTGTAACACCCGAACCCCAAGGTCTTGGTATTGTCGAATGTGTTGTGGCAATCTGATCTGGACTACGGTGGCCAAAACCCTCACTACACAAATAATCTGATTTACACTGTGAAAACCCTAAATTGCTAAATCTAAGTTGTACGGCAGCGACAAAACCCCAACTGTTGGATATGATCTAGAAGGTAAGGTAGAGAGTGATCTTCAGATAGCAAAGGGAACTATGGTAACAAAGGAGTGTCAGGTACTACAGATCACTATATATGCAGGGATCCAACAATAGTACTTGGCCCAATCTTTCAAGGCACTAACTAAGGAGGATCGACTATACCCTTAGCCGTACTACCCAGCTACGCTATTGTACGTGCAAGTAATCTCCCTGAGTGTTGTTCTCAGTGTACTATAGCAACAAGATGGCTGACGGCTTATCTAAGGTTAGGTTTCAGGCAAGCCTAGGGGACTTCCAATATACCCGATAGTACGTGGAAGTGGAGTCTATGCACTATTCTGTCTAATGCAGTAAATGACTATGACTATTTATAACTAAATGATATTCAAAACCCTAACTACTATTGGTCCCTTGCATAACATGGGTTAACCACTTTATTTATTAACTATGGACTGTTTACAACTAATTGTGGTCCCTTTTCTCTAATGTGAGCCAACCACTTACAATTATTAATGCGGACTTTATTGACTTTCTAACTAACTATGACTCTGACTCGACCCATTAGGATTTTTACATAAATAAAGGAGTTAGGGTTGGATCTTAACACTCATCCTACTCATATGCCATAGGAGAAGGTGAACCACTCATCCTATGCATATGTCTTCAACCATAGGGGAAGGTGAACCACTCACACTATGCTCAAAGATGTTGGGGTATATACTCCACATAGGAAGGTGAACCACTCACTCTGTGCTCATATAGATCCAAGAAGTACCCCAGGCCCCCAGGAGCTCTCATAGCTTAATGTTTAACTCAAACAGGACCCTCATGGGAGGGTCTTTCCACAACTCTAAGTCTCTCCCAGAAGGCTAAGAATTGAGCAACCTTTTCATGTATCCTGATCTATTGTAGCCTTATTGCTCCCCATTGTACCATATCCTGGATAAAGTAGGACTTGATATCAATATTCTTGGAGTGATATGGAACATGGGATTTTATGGAAGGTGAATCCCACTTTGATTATCATAATAAATGACAATGGTATCTAGCACATGCTCAAATAGCTCATTGAAGAGCTTCTTCAATCAAATAGCTTCACAACAAGCCATATTGGCTGCAATATATTCGACCTCAACAGTGCTTAGAGCAACTAATATATGGTTCTAGCTCATCCAAGAAATCAAAGAAAATCCCAAAGAGAAGCAACATCCTAACGTGTTTTTTCTATCCACCACACTGTCATCCAAATCAGCATCAAAATATCCATGCAACCTCAAATTCCGACAGTAAATCTCAAACAATGATTGATAGTCCATGGAGATATCTTAGAAGATTTTTAGCAGCAACTCAATGTATGTGATGAGGTTCAACCATAAATTGAATCAAAATATTTACAACAAAGCATATGTCCGAACAAGGATTTACCAAGAACATTAGGGCCCCCAAAAGTTGTCTATATTCTGAAGGATTTTCTAACTCAGAACCAACAACACTTCCACATAGCTTCTTGAAATTTAGTTGCATCGAAATAGACATAGATTTGCATTCCACCATACACATCTTTCTAACAACGTCACAATGTATTTTCCTTGAAAAAGGAAAATCTTGTATGTTTTTTTCCAGACCTCTAGGCCTATCAAGTAATGGATCATTCTCAAATTCGGAAGTCAACTTCGTCTTGCATTGATAAATGAGAGGCTCTGCACCAATCAAAATAAATCATCGACATACAAGACCAAAATAAGTGGCATGTCCCTTTAAACCTTAAAGTATAGGTTTGGATAAACATAGCTCATTATAAGCCCAACTTCATAAGATAGTTATCAATCCTCTCATATCAAGCCCTAGGGGTTTGATTTAACCAATATAAGGCTTTGTTCAACCTGCATACATGTGTTCTCGTTTCTTGTACTTCAAACCCCGAAAGTTGTTCCAAATAGACTTCCTCCTTAAGTGAGCCATGCAAGAAGGTAGTGTTGACGTCCATTTGATGTAAGTTCCATCCTTGATTGGCAGCAAGAGAAATTATGGATCGAATAGTGGTGTATCTAGCAACTGGTTCAAATATTTCATCATAGTCAACTCCTCCTTTTTGAGAGAAACCACGAGCCACAAATCTTGCCTTATATTTTTCACCACTTCCTTCAGCGCCATGTTTAATTTTGTAGATCTATTTTGAAATGACCATGGACTTATCCTTGGGTATAGGCACCACTTCCCAGACATCATTTTTCATGATTGACTCATATTCCTCGACCATCACATCTTTCCATACCTGGTGCTTTTCAGCTCCTTCACAAGTGCAAGGTTGTAGTATACCTAGAGGGGATAATATGGGGTACAAAGGGAGGTACCCAAAGAAATAATGTAATAATGGGATGGGCCATAGTAATAAATAAGGTGGTTAACCCATATCATGTAAGGGACCACAAGTAGTTAGTAATAATGTAATGGGCCCATGGTATTGGATAGTTCGTATTGAGGGAACCATGGTAATGACCCATGGTATTGTATGTATAAAGCCTATTTAGAGGCTAGAGACTCCCCATTGAAAGAGGTCAAGGATTATTGTATGAACAGGCATATGGCTTGTGGAGTGTTCTCCTTCCTTAAAGAGTGAATGTATAGTGTTGCCCTACCTTAAGTGTTTTGATTAATAAAGAAGCATTTCTATCTATTTCTATCTTATTATTTCTAGGTATATTTGCATTATCTTATATTTTTGAATCAGATCTATAACAAAGGTTCAGTTTGAATGATAGTATTCATGGAAGCAAAGTATCATTGATATTTGTTAGGCTTATTACTTGCTCAAAATGTTCCTCTAAGGGCATAATGTTCTTTTGCATCTTTAAGAGCATCGTGGAGCCATCGTGGTCTTTTCTTTAAAGTAGAGGGATCACAAGGAGGTGGATCAAGAGGATCCATCAGACCATCAACATCAGGCATAGGTTCATCCATCGAAGGTTCTTCTTGTTTTTCAGCCGCATCATCATCCTTCCTTGAGATGGGGAGATCTCTAGCTTTCCCGAGGGCAGTGTCTTCATCAAAGGTAACATCTTTACTTACTTCTACCTTTCTTTGACCAATAACATAAATTTTATATGCCTTTGAGTTTTCACTGTATCAAACGAATACAACTTTCTTCCAAGAAGCTTCCAACTTGTTCCTTTTCTCTTTAAGCACATGAAAATACACAAGACAACCAAAGATTCTAAAATGAGAAACATCGGGCTTCTTACCAGTGAAGACTTCTTCAGGTGTCTTGAAATCCAAAGCTTGATGAGAGCTTTGTTGAAGTTTCTAAGTTTACTTAGTTAGAAACCCTCCATGCACTTTCTCTGATTTATTCCTCACTACTTTTTATTTTACTTATAAAGTTATTTATAATGTAAATACTAAAAATAAACACTAGTGCATGCTCAAAATATTACAGATCAACAACTAAAGGAAACAAAAACAATCACACCATATGACACAATTATTTTTAGACCAATGTCCCCAGAAAAACCCAATGTGGGAAAACCGGTGCAGTTATCTGAGGGTTTTCTTATTAAGCAATATCAAAGTACATTCTAGGTGTCGAAACTCCTCAGCACCAATCTACCCCAAAAACCCTAGCGTCAACCTCTTTCTGGCCTGTGTCAGCCCCTCTTTGCCTAGCATTGGCCCTGCGTCACCCTGGATGGGTTTGTGTCAACCCTATGGCCCTCTGCATCAACAATGTTGGCCTCTTTGAGGCTATCCGCAGCTCCCGGCTGCCTCTACATAGCCCTGCATGATCCCTGGCTGCCTCTGCGTCACACTCCCAACTACTAAGCTGCTCTTCAGGCACTATCTTTGCCTCTCTATCTCTCTGTACTCAATGCCCCTCAGCTGCAACTTCTGATCAGTAATTCTATCTCTCTTAGCAAAGCCTGCTCTAGAGAATAGAATGACTGATCACTCTAGCGTCTTCTCCAAGTCACCCTCAAGCCTCCTCTTATACTTTTCTCGTTGACATATCAACAACCAAAATTAAGTCCCTAATCGACGGCTAAAATTAGATTTGGATTGATCCATGTCTTTTGACCCATTCTAACACAGTTTCATATTAATCCACATTAATATTTTGATTTCCCTAAGTTTAGACTTAAAGACTATTAAAAATATTAATTATTCTAATATCTCCTAAACTATTTAGAATCTGCCCAAACCCTTTCTGGGTATTGGATATCTCATGTGCCCTAACCTCTCCACCAAATTTTGTGGTTAGAGCACATCCAATGCTACCCCAAATAAACACTCCCTCTTAGCGAGAACTGTGCTCTAACAATACTCCTCACCGAGTATTACTCTAATCATCCAGCATCGGTCCCTGTGCTGATGCTAGGCCTGCTACCCATCATCCTCTACATTGTTGTATCATGTACTGCGCGACTCATAGTTATGCCACTGCCACTGTTGCATCTATATGACAGCTCCCTTTGCATCCATGTTGTTGTTGGTCCTTTCTCCCAACACTGCATCCGCACTACAACTCTCATCATGTTGCATCGTGTTGCCCACTGCTGCACTGCAACTCAATTACTGAGAAGTAAGTAACTAATCTCCCAACTCTGACCTTTCTGTTGGGCTAGAGACCCTCCTGATGTTGAAGCTCCTTCTACCGCTAACAAGTGCTCCCTCTCTGACCTCTGCGTTGCTGCAACAACTCCCTGCATCTCGCATCGTTGCACACCTCTCTGTGTCATCCTGCACTGGTGCAACACTCCCGTGCCTCTCTCACTGCTACAACCTGCTAGCCTCGTGCTATCTCAGGACTCCTACACTTTAGCTCTCTCTGCTGCTCCATCCGCATCCATCTCTACCCGACTCAGCCAGTCCTGCTACTCCTCTTCGGGGCTCCCCTAGCAAGGTCTAATCCAAGAGACTGGGTACCTCGAGAATTCTGCCCCTCATTGCCTGCAGTCCGCTTGACTACAGCTCAATGTCTCCCCACTTCTTCTCAAGTGGTATGTTTGCACTCATGGCACAGTCATCGTCTGTCAAAACTTCCTTCTCTTCCCTTGTGAGCGTTGCCTTAGTCTCGGAAGATAGTCCCTTACTCTTCTTCCTTGGACACTAAGTCGCATAATGACCCAGCTCCCCACAATGGAAGCACTTGATCTTGGAGAGATCCTTCTTCTTCCGCTTTTCCTACTTTCCCTCAAATGCTAGGGCAACATCTTCCTCCTCCTACTTGACCTTGATCCCCTTGTTGCTGCTACCCATCTTTGACTGTCGTCTAATCTCTTCTTGGCGAAGAGCAGCCCACAGCTCGTTCCAAGGTGGAAGTGTCCCTCTGCCCAGTATGCTCTGGAAAATGTTAGAAAATTATATATTATGGAGCAATGGAACACATAAAATATTGCAGAAATATAAACACAGAAAACGCACAAAACAAGAGAGACACAGATATACGTGGTTCACCCAGTTTGGGCTACGTCCACCTCGAACAGCCAGTCCTTCCTTTCTATTATCCAGCAAAATGAAGAGACACAACCTACAGCAAAGCCGCTGTAATATCCTCTGTTTTCTCTCACAGTCTCACCTCTCTGTTTCTCGCTCATACACACACACAGAATACACATCTATATCGCCACCTCAAATACAATACCCTCATACAAAGAGAGGGGTTGCCTTCTAGGGCAAAAAACCCTAAACTAAACATAAGTTCTACCGTCAGATCATCCGCCTAATGAACGGCTCAGATTGACTAGAAATTACTATACTTTTACAAGGCAAATTTACATCTGTTTTTTAGCTTCGGGGGCGCTGCCCCGAGCCCCGCTGGCCCAGCCCCCCGGACCCCCCGCGGGGACAAGTCCCCCCCGCACCCCCCCGCGTGGAGGGGTGAACAAAACTTCCTGGGTATACATCCGGCTGACAAGACCTCTGAACAATCATGCCCCACACAAACAGATGTGCCAATTGTGATATTCTGAGTGGGCCCAATCAATGATTGACACTTGCAAGGTTGCAAGGGTTGTCCAGTGTAAAGTTCAAGGATTTCACCGATATGCGGGATCTTGTTTAACAAAGGAATTAGTCTCCTGAACATGCATCCAAAGGCCTTAATGCCTAAGGACTAAGCGCATGCTCATATCCCCCCAACATATAATGAAAAAGGGGGAAGGGGCTCAAAGAAAAAGGGGCTAAAGTGGATTGAAATGCACCATCTCTAAGATCTTTTAATACAAAAGTGTCAAGGTGATAAAGCTCGATAATGGAATACAAGGATTTAAAGATGCAGTGGGTCAGTGGCTAAGACATTTAAGAAGGACATGAAGCATTTAGAAATCAGCATGGATGGCCCTATAAAGCCTCTTGTGACAAGAAATCAGGGTCAACACAAACAGGGTAAGTGAACTAGACCGTACCACGCCCAGGCCTGTAGTGAGTAAATGAATGTATGGAAGCTCAAGAAGACTTAATGATTTAGCATGGAGCTCCATGCAGAGGGAGGATGAAGTACTACCCAAATGACCTCAGTTTTGTACCGCAACATGAAACTAATAGTTTACTCACTCCCAACTCTTGAGAATAAGTGATTCAAGTAGTAAAGGGAAGCGACAGGAACCAGCTGAGAACTAGAGAAGGAAGATCATGACAAATCCATTACCTGATCAAAGGTGATCCCACAGATGGGAATGGAGATATTTTGTTGATATTTTCATCTAATTTTTAACTTGTTTTTTTATCAGTTATTGTGTTTAATGAAACAATTAATCTTTTGTAGTCATTTTTGGGCGATAGAGCCATCCGATGCAAAGAGAGCTAGTTATTCAGACAATTGAAGCTCGGTTGAGATATTTATTGTAACTATTGTTCAAAGCTCCCCTCTCCTTATAAATAGAGGAAAGAAACACTTAACAAAGGTTCAATTTTTTGGAAAGAAACTCCTAAGTGGATCCTTTTCTTATTTCATAAAGGCATTGTATGAACATTGATGTATGCACTCTATCAAAGAATTTAATGGAATAATTGTGGTGATTCCAACTCCTTAATTTGCGGTATGTTTTCCTCTCTTAGCATTTCCATGTGTTTGACATTTTACTCAAATCACATGTAAGTAGAAGCTAGATATATTTCCATTATATGTAGATTCATTACAATTAAGTCTTTGATAAAGAATGCATGTATTGATATGGTGATAAGTTCTTTAAAAGGCGCTCCATGCATCTCAGCATCTCATAAACCTTTCATTGCTCTCATTTTCCTCTAAATATAGACATACATAATCCTTAAATTCTAAGGTTTGTTTTGATGGATTTTCTCTCTCTTGCCTTCTACTATTCCATCTCCATTAACAATTGATTTTCTGCAAGTTTCAATCTATTTTTGCCACCATTGTTTGAGTATTAAACCCCGTGGGATTGTTCACACATGTTATTTCTTTCATTGTGATTTCATCATCAATTCTAAACCAACCCTTTTCAAACTATTCATGACAGAAAACTATTAGTGTTGCAAGCTCTCAAGATAAATTTGCTAGCACTACTTAAGATGTCCTACACACTAGTCTATAATCACCCTAGAGGTTGTCTCTAGGAGGTGTTCCTTATCCCATGAAGCACTTCTGCTATAGGTGCTAGAATTAGCTACAACATCTTTTTGGCGCCGATACCGGGGACAAAATTGTGAAATACTTTTCCTGGGGTACGACAAATCATTACATTCCCCCTGTTAGGTGAGCGAGGGAAGTGTGGGTTGAAGAGTTATCACCTTGGCAACTCCACTATCTGTATTTTTATTTTTCATTCTGGCTCCTAAAAGTCCCCATACCCATGCAAACCTCTCTCAACAAAAATACTTAACCATTTCACAGAAGGTTGTGATTCATTTTTCCAAATCTCCTCCTATATTTCTGGTATATCCTCCCCAGAGTGGTCCACCCCTCAGTGCAGCCTCCCTAGAGGACAAAGAAGAAGTTGAGGAGATAAAAAATAAAACCCAAGGCAACCCTTCCCATAGTGAGAACAGTCCCTCATTCCATTATCAGTCAATTATCATACCATTGCTAATACCTCAAGCTCCTCCAGGAACTCAAGCACCCTTGATCCAAATGGTTGTCCCAGACTTCTTGTTAAACAAGTATGTTGCCTTAAACCTACCTCAACCTCCACATGCCATGCCCTAGGACTACCTCAAGATCTTTCCCAGGTATAATGAGTAATTTGATGTAACAACCCATAGAAAAATAGAAATTTTATGTGCCTTTGTAGAGGCTCTAAATGTTGAGCATCAAGATGTAGTGTTAAGGCTTTTTGTCCAATCTTTGGAAGGGGAGTTCAGGAAATGGTTCAAATCCCTGCCAAATGCTTCCATCAACACTTGGGAAGAAATGGAGAATTCTTTTTTACGGAGATGGGGTGAGAAGAGAGACCATGGGTACATCCTCACTAAGTTCAACGCTATCAAGAAGAGATTTGGTGAGGATGTCTCAGAATTCATTAAAACATTTAGTAAGTTGTACAATAATCTGCCCATTGAAATCAAACCTCCACCAGTCGTTGCCCGAGTGGTTTTTGTTGGGGCATTTGATTCAAATTTCTATTTTACTCTTAGATAAATGAGGTCTCCGACCTTAGATTAAATCCAAACCAGTGCCCTAGAAGTAGAGACAAACTATACCTCCACAGGAAAGTCGAGAAGCAGAACCAAACTTGGAGAGAAGAAAAAGGGACAAGAGGAAGTAGCTTCCACAAGTGGTAGAGAATTTCAAGATCACAAGATAGAAGAAATGGATAAATTGATAAAAATATTATCGAGTAAACTAACAAAGATGGATTTGGAGAACAAAGGCCTCCCTAGGTAGAACTTCCCAGTTTTCAATCGTGGTTTCAATCTCCAATATAGAAGGCCTCCACTACATTTGATGCAAATGGAAAGGAAAGAACAACAAGACCACGTCCATCCCCCACTATATATAGAAGATGATCTAGAGGAGCAAATGCTAGATGCCAATGAAGTCCAGGGGAATTTGTATTCCTTTATCTCTAATGAAGAACAAGAGCTCATATTACGAGGAAGAGGAGGAGCTTGTTGCAACTATGAGAAATGATGATTGTTGATTACTACAAATGGGTCACTAATCTCATGCATGCTCAACTACACAAGAGGTACAATCTTCAGTCATCAAAAAATAGATCGAGAGCACAAGACAAAAAATGACGGTGCTTCTTCCCAAGAGCCTCCCAAGTTGGGAGACAAAGGGAAGGGATAGTTAAATATAAACATTAAAAGAAAAAAGGAGTCCTTAGATTTGAGCTGCCATAAGCCCAAAGTTCACAAAGAAGAGAAACGACCACCTCCTCCTAGACTCGTCCATGAGAAGAGGAAGGAACCCATGGCAGTTAACTCTACAAAAAGGGGCCATGTTGTCCTTAATATTCAAAACGAGCTCAAAAAGTCAAAATCTTGATGCCTTTATCAGAGCTCTTGAAACAACCCACCTATAGGACTCAAGCTTCCCAGTTTATGTTTCCATCCATTCCTGATCAATCACCCGATAGCTTGAACCTCCAAGAAGAAAGGCCAATGGTTGTCCTTGGGCCCCATGTTGAACAACACAATCCCTCCACACCACCTTTTTATGTCACTATGGTAGTACACGACCTCCTGCTTCACAATTACATGTTAGACTCTGGAGCTTCTCATAATTTGATGCCATTATCCATAATGGAGCAACTAGGTCTAGAGATAACTAGTTCCTATAAGGATTTCTATTCATTTGACTATAAGAGGGTCAGGTTCTTGGGGATGATCAAGGATAGGGTGATTAATTTGGCCCAAATCCAAGCAAAAAGTGTGGTAATCGATATTGTAGTTAAGAAAAGTCTTTCGGTAGAAATCACATAACATAAATTTTTGGCTGACATGTTTCGAACCAACCAATGTGATTCATCATCAGGACCAAATGAAGAGGCAGACCATAGAAAAGGCTTAAATAAAGATCAATGTAGAGACCATAATTTCAAGTAACCTATTAATGAAAAATAATATTATAAATATATATAATCTATTAAAACAAATATTTTAAGTAACGACCATATTAAACGACTGCTTTGAAAAATATTAAATTAATTATTAAATCAAATATTATTAAAAAATTCTATTAATGGAATAATCGAAAAATGAACTAACAAGAAAAAAAAATCAAAGTCAATAATATCTAAATTATGATATAATTTACTAAAAACAAATATATAAGTATGCAATATTAAACAACTACGTTTGAAAAATATATTTAAATTAATTTATTAAAATCAAAATTATTAATTTTTATTAATGGAAATAATCGAAAACATAACTAAGAAGACAAAAAATCAAGTCAATAAATCTAAATTTGATATTATTATAAAAACAATATTATTAAGTAAACGGAGATTATTAAACGACTGTTTTGAAAAATTAATTTAAATTAATACTAAAAATCAAATATTATTAAAATCTATTAATGGGAAATACAGTAACAATATAACAAAAAAAAAAAAATGGTTATATGATTTCTCCAAAGACTTCTTTAACGAATCAAAAATCAAAGTCAAATCCAACAAAGAGGGAAGTCAAAAATTTATAAAAAGAGTCAAGACCTAATCAGACAAGATCTTATAATAAATAGAAATAGTTAATGGAAAATAAATAAAATCAAACAAAAATATACACAAGTAAACATATATATATATATATATATATGAAAAAGAAAAGTAATCAAGGGTCAACAATAAAATACAGGGTTGAAGCCCATTAAACAAATAGCAAAAATACTAAAAGGAGTTAAGAACGAATAGGATGACAAAATACTTAAGAAAACACGAAGGATCAAGAATATAAACTCTAATGAAGAATAAAGCAACAAAAAATACTATAAAAAGGACACCAATACCTACACAGATAAATAAACAAACAAACGAAACCTAAAAAACTAGGGGGATAGGACAGGGACCCAACTTCTACTAATAATACAACCATCATCTCTATTCAAATTATTGTGTCTTTTTTCAATTTCTAGGGCCTCCCTCAATTTAAGATGATGGAAATGACTAACCCTAGGAACAACCTGGGCCTCCTCAATGCAGATGTGATGCTTAGATTTATCTACATGTTCTTCCAAAGCAAAGGAACGAGTTCTTCCATGCTTGATGTTAGTGGCATCCTCACGAATCCTTATTAATCGAGTGACCAGTCTCACCAATGTAGGGAGTCCCACAAAAGCATGGGATAACATAACCACCCTTCATATTCTTAGGGTTTGCTAGGTATTTTACAGATCTAAGGGAGCTTTGGATGGCATTTAAAGGCCTAAATGTTGAAGCCACCTTATGCTTCCTTAGGATCTTTGCAAATTTGTTAGTGGTCCCTTGAATAAAAGGAAGATGAACACCAAAAAATTGATCCTTGGTATCTTTCTTAGCCCTAGGACCTTTTTCAACTCTGATTAAAGGCTTAGTAAATTGGTGTCTACTCTACCCATTATTAAAGAAAACACTTACGAGATGTTCTTTCTCTTCATTGAGATGGTTGTCATCAAAAATTTGAAAAGCTATAGTCGTTAAGGTGTTGAGAACACCAAGCTTTGGAGCTGGAAATGATGAGAATTAGCACGAAGATATTGTTTTGTATGGGTTTTCTTATGAAATACTCTATGATAAAAAGAGTCATCATCATTCCTTGAGAGGAGGACGTCAAGGAAGGGAAGACTACCATTACTTTCAAATTCCATGGTGAACTTTATGCAACTAGATTAATTGTTAAGATGGAGGAAAAACAATTCCAACTATTCCTTACCATGGGACCAGATGACACAAGTGTCATCCACAAACCTATTCCACATCTTAGGCAAAAGATGAGAAGAATCTAAGGCCTTTGATTTAAAATTCTCCATGAATAGATTAGCTACCATAGGGGAGAAGGGGGAACCCATGCTAACAATGTAAGTTTCTGATGACAACCATCTCAACGAAGAGAAAGAACATCCCCTAAGTGTTTTATTTAATAATGGGTATAGTAGACACTAATGTACTAAGGCTTTCCTCAGACCTAAAAAAAGTCCTAGGGCTAAGAAAGATACAAGGATAGATTTTCTAGTGTTCATCTTCCTTTTATCCAAGGGACCACTGACAAGATTGCGAAGATCCTAAGGAAGCATAAGGTGGCTTCAACCTTTAGGCCTTTAAATACCATCCATAACTCCCTTAGATCTAAAAAAGGCCCAATGGACCCCAAGAATATGAAGGGTGTCTACATTATCCCATGCTCTTGTGGGACTCACTACATTGGTGACACTTGTCACTCGATTAATCAAAGGATTCGTGAGCATGTCGCTGACATTAAGCATGGCAGGATCCGCTCTACTTTGGCAAAGCATGTAGATAAATTTAAGCATCACAACTGCATTGAGGAGGCCCAAGTCATTGTCATGGTTAGCCATTTCCATCATCGTAGATTGAGGGACGCCCTAGAAATCGAAAAAGACCCAACATTTTGAATAGAGATGATGGCTAGATTATTAGTAGAAGTTGGGTCCCTGTCCTGTCCTCCTAGTTTTTTAGGTTTCTTTTTAGGTTTATTTTGTTTGTTTATTTATCTGTGTAGATATTGGTGTCCTTTTTATAGTATTTGTTGCTGCTTTATTCTTCACTAGAGTTTATATTCTTGATCCTTTGTGTTTTCTTAAGTATTTTGTCATCATATTCGTTCTTAACTCCTTTTAGTATTTTTGTTATTTATTTAATGGGCCTCAACCCTATATTTTATTATTAACCCTATTTTATTTATTGATTACTTTTCTTTCAATATATATATATATATTATATATATATTATATATATTTATAATATATTAATATATATAGATATAATATATATATATATATATATTATAATATATATATATATATATATATATATAGAGTTATAAAGATAATATAATGTATATATAGATACTATATAGATATAGATATAGATATCTATATCTCTATATATATATATATATATATATATATATCTTAATTATATATATATATTATTTATTTTATTTTATTTTTACTTTTTTACTTGTGCATATTTTTGTTTTATTTTATTTATTTTCCATTAATATAATTTTTTAATAATATTTTTATTTTAATAAATTAATTTTAATAATTATTTTTCTAAAACAGTCATTAATATAGTGTACTTAATAATATTGTTTTTAATAAATTAATATCATAATTTAAATATTCTCTCTCAAAAATAATCGCTTCTTGAAATTATGGTCTCTACATTGCTCTCTATTTGAGCCTTTGTCATGGTCTACCTCTTCGTCTGGTCTTGATGATGAACCACACTAGTTGGTTCCAAACACGTCATCTAAACATTTATGTTATGTGATTTCTACTGAAAGATTTTTCTTAATTCATTATGGATCTCAGAAGCCTAAATTTGAATATTGTAGTTGTTGATATCCCAACGTGGTTGGGTATGCTTTTGTCCTGGTCTTGGTAATCTAAGATTGGGGGTCCATAAACCTAGATCTAACTTATGCTACCATTCCTACCTTTGGTGGAGAGGAAAGGAGACTGTACATGGAATCCAGATTCATCAAAATAGTAACCAGAGCTGATTGTTCAGACAATGCTCCTGAGTATAGAAAAGAAAGAGATGTCTCCTACTTTATTCTAGAAGAAGACAAATTCATCCTAGAAGAAACACATATACAACCTGTAGTCCAATTAGACCGACAACTCAAAGGGTGTAGCAAGGTATGGAAGCTATATTTTTATGGGGAAAATTCAAAAGAAGGAAACAAAGCAGGAGTATTGGTTATATCTCCAGAAGGTAACTTAAATCCTCTATCCTTCAAATTGGATTTTGAGGTCACCAACAATGTGGCAGAATATGAGGCATTTCTACTGGGCCTGCAAGCGGAAAAGAATCTAAATATTGACTTCCTGGTGATATTTGGAGATTTTGAACTAGTAGTCAAGCAGATCATGGACCAATGCCAAACCAAACACCCTCTACTGAGGGCCTATAGAAATGGGGTTTGGGACTTGATCGACAACTTCTTCTCATCTTTTAACATGCAATTCCTACCAAGAGAAGGAAATTGAATGGTTGATTCTTTAGCCATTTCTACCAACAAATTTAAGCCACCACAGAATCCTCTGCTCAGGTATGAAATTGAAGTCAGATATAGACCTTCAGTGTTAGACAATGTGAAACATTGGCAAGTATTTGAGGATGATAAGAAGATCAAGTTTTTCATGGAGGTCATCGGGGAATTCTCAAACTCTGTGATTGATCGAGAAGAGGATGAAATAACAAAAGAGTCGTTGACTACATGGGAGGAAAGCATCGTATGATAGAAGGTTATGTAGTTGAAGGGAAACACCATTCCATAGGGTCTAGTTACTCTGGAAAGGATATTCAAACCAAATGACGTAGTTTCAAAGCCTACTGAAGAGGGAGTTGAGGAACACGTGGAGGAATGCAACATAGGCTCAGAGGATGAACCTCAGTTGATCAAGTTATCAACCAGGATCCCCCAACACTATAAACAAAGGTAATTAAATCTCATAAAAGCTTATAAATATGTTTTTTCTTGGTCTTATGATCACTTGAAAACCTTTGATGTAAATATTATGCAACATAAGGTCCCCCTAAACAATGATGTGAAGCCTTGTAAGTAGAAACACAAATAGATCAATCCACTTCTCCTCCCATCCATCGAGAAGGAAGTGAAGAAACTACTTCAAGCGAAGATCATTGTGCCCCTGAGGTACTCAGAATAGGTGGAAAATCCAGTTCCTACTAAGAAGAAGAGCAGAAAAATAAGATTATGTGTGGACTTTAGGAAACTGAACAACGTTTCTTTGAAGGACAACTACTCGTTGCCTAAACTGGACCACATTTTATAGAAGGTCAATGATGCATAGATTTTTTGGACATAACTAAGTGGTGTGCAACCTGCATATCAAAATAAAATTGCATTCACGACTCCTTGGGGGACTTTCATGTACGCTAGGATGTCATTCAGCTTAATAAATCTAGGAGCAACATTCCAGAGGGAAATGGACATAGCATTTGTAGGAGAGGGAGACGGACATAACGTTTGTGGGAGAGAAAGATAATGTTGTGGTGGTATGCCTAGATGACATCATTGTTTTCTCTAAAACAAATGAAGAACATATTGAACACTTGAAGCTTACCTTTGAAAAGTGTAGAAAGTATGGACTCTTCCTAAACCCCAATAAATCTCAATTTGCTTTGAGTGAAGACAAGCTGTTGGGGCACATTATAACGCAGGAAGGGGTTAGAATCAATCCTAAGCAGGTGGAGGCTATGAGTCATATTTCCCTACCAAGGAATAAGAAAGAGGTCCAAATATTCTTAGGGAGGATTAATTTCTTGAGAAGGTTTGTGCCTACCTATGCAGAAATGGTGAAAGGCACTGCTGAAATGTTGAAAAAGGAAAATGAAGTAAAGTGGGGCCTAGATTCCCAAGAATCCTTCTCTAGAATCAAAAGTGATTTTGTAGAGGCTCTAGTGCTAGTTAGCCTAAACTATTCAAGGCCATTTTATATATTTTGTTTTGCCTCCCCCCATACTATCGTTGTTGTATTACTTCGGAAAAATAAGGAAGGCCATGAGAAGCCCATAGCTTTTTTTAGCCAGGTGTTGTGGGATGCTGAACTAAAATATAATATATTGGAAAAACAATCATATGTTGTAGTCAAAGAATTGAAGGCTTTTAGATTCTATGTGCTACATTCGAGCATCGTGGCTTATGTCCCAATAGCAGCAGTGTAGGACATCCTAGTACAAGGAGACAATGAGGATTAAAGGGATAAGTAGATTTCAAGAATTCAGGAGTATGACATGGATGCAAGACCCACAAAGCTCATCAAAAGACAAGGACTGGCTAAAATCCTATCAGAGTCAAATTTTTAGGCATTGGGGATAAATCTATTAGCAGAAGAGGGCGAAGAGGGTACAAATCCCATGATCCAGACCGTAGTCCAGAAGATTCATATAAAATATGAAACTTCGGCCTGGCATCAAATATCATCCACTATTTACTATATCTGAGATGCCCAACAAAGGTGGAGAGATGCAAGTACATAGCAACAAGGGTCAAGCCCAAAAGTTTGTTATATCTAATGGGAAGTGGTAATGGAAAGACCTGGTGGAAGTGCTACTGATGTGTTTGGTTGAAACAAAAATGAAAAGAGTGATGGATGAAATCCATTATGGTGTTTGTGGGGGGAACTATGATTGGAAGACCACTGCACATAAGATACTTAAAGCAGGGTTATATTGGCCCATGCTATTTGGAGATGTCCATTCTTATGTGAGGACCTATTAGGAATGTCATGTATTTGCTAAAAAAAAAAAATTGGCTCCACTCCCTTTGATCCCTATTACTATAGAAGAACCCTTCAGAAAATGGGGATTAGACTTCATCAGGGAAATACATCCTCATTCTAGTGACCAACACAAGTGGATCCTCACCACCACATATTACTTCACCAAATGGGTTGAAGCAGTCCTAGCTAAGAATGCAAATGACAATGTGGTTATGAAATTTCTAGAGGAAAATATCTTGGCCAGGTTTGGGTGCCCTATAAAGCTCATGATTGAAAATACCCAGGCTTTCAAGTCTACAAAGTTTAATTCCTTTTGTTATAAATATAACATCGCAACTATCCATGCCACTACTTACTATCCCCAAGGAAATGGGTTGGTTGAGTCTTTCAACAAAACAGTGGTGAGAATCCTCAAGAAGACAATTGCAAAAAGTCATAGGAATTGGGATTCTTAGTTGAAATTCTCACTATGGGAAAACCAAGTCACTCCAAAAATATCCATATGTAAATCCCCTTTCGAATTGGTTTATGGTAAATTTGTTGTATTCCCTATTCATCTTTCCATTTCAATGGCTAAGATGTTACAAGATGCAAAGGAAGAACCCAACTCCCAAACCAGAAGGATACATCAATTGGTGGAGCTCCAGGAGACCCAAGAATAGGTAAATCATAGGTTGGATAACTACCACCAAGAATGAAATCCATGTTTGATAGGAAGCCCAAAGATAGACATCTTTAGACAGAAGTTCTAGTTTTAAGGTGGGATGCAAGAAGAGAAGATAAAGGAAAACATGGAAAATTTGACCCCTTGTGGTTTGGGCCCTTCAATATTGTTGAGACAAAGGGAAGCATTTCTTTCTTACTTGATAATTTGGAGGGTTAAATTCTTGAGTTTCTTGTAAATGGGAAGTTCCTCAAATTATACTTCCAACACTAAAATGTCCATCCCTCACCCATTGCACATGTCAGTGAGACATTGTAAAAAATCAGTTATACTTTTAGTCCTTTACATTTTTATTTTTTCTTTTATATATTTGAATAAAATAACTCCATGCCCAATGGATAAAATCCCACTAGTCTACAGGTTCTCAGCACCTTGCCAGCAAGGCATTGTCCTTGGGTGGAGCCAACGTTGTCACCCTCAGCAAAATTTGTCTTTAGTTGTTCAAGAGGTGCAATAGGGAAAACTATTTGCAGCCATATTCCAAGTTGCATGAGTGCTCAAAGATAAATCAACCCCCTTCCATTGGAAAGTGCCAAAAATAAGCTTTCCAACGATATATGGGAGTCCAAAAATGGAATTTTGGAGAAGAAGATATGGCTTATTGAAGTTGGGGGTTTTTGTCGCCTTTGGAAAGAGGGAAGCAAAGGTCTAATATTGAAGATTAGAGATCTGGGAATCAGGCATCATATCATACCATAGGATCTAGCAACATGTCATATCGACAATCACAAACATCAGAAGACCAACAATAGTAACAAGGTAAATCAACGATCAGTGATCGCCAACATCACAAAATCGGTGATCGGTGGTAGCAGCGTATTGTGCATCAAGAGGACTTCGGCGATAGTTAACCTCTGACTAGGGGGCTCCGATATAGGGGTTCGACCATGGTCACATAAAGGGACAAAGAACTAGGGGCTAAGAATGAAGGGAGATTAGAAATCACAAGTTATGGAGATCACACCAATGGCATGGCTCAAAAATCGTCGTTGTGTCGATTGGGATATTTTGGGTGGGCCCAATCAACAATCGGTGCTTGCAATGTTGCAAGGGTTGTCTAGTGTAAAAGGTTAAGGATTTCACCAATATGCGGGAGTCTCCTGGACATGTGTGCAAAGGCCCTAGTGCTCGAGGACTAAGCTTATGGTCATAGCCCCCAGACATATGATGATAAAGGGGAAAGGGGCTCAAAGAAAAAGGGGCTAAAGTGGATCAGAATGTGCCATCTATGAGATCTTCTAATACAAAAATCCTGAGGTGATAACTGCCAAATAATGTAATACAGGGCTTTAAGGATGCAGTGGGTCAGCAGCTGAGACATTTAAGAAGGACGTGGAGCATTCAAAAATCGGCATGGGCTAACCCTCTTGTGACAAGAAATCAGGGTCAACATAGACAGGGTAAGTGAACTCAACCATACCATGCCTAGGCCTGCAATGAGTAAATGAATGTATGGAAGCTCAGGAAGACTTAATGATTTAGCATGGAGATCCATGTATAGGGAGGATGAAGTACTACCCGATGATCTCTATTTTTGTACCGTAGTGTGAAACTGATAGTTTAATCACTCCCAAATCTTGAGAATGGATGACTCAAGTAGTAAAGGCATAAGCAACTGGAACTAGTTGAGTACTAGAGAAGGAATATAATGACAAATCAGTTACCCGATCAAAGGTGATCCCAGGGATGGGCAAGATAATATTTTGTTGATGTTTTCATCTAATTGTTAACTTGTTTTTTTATCATGTACCATGTCACAATTTAATGAAGAAATTAATCTTTTTTAGTGATTTTTGGGCCATAGATCCATCCCATACCGAGAGAGCTAGTTGGTCAGATAGTTGATGCTCAACTGAGATATTTATTGTAACTATTGTTCAAAGCTCCCCTCTCCTTATAAATAGAGGGAAGCAACATTAACAAAGTTTAATAAATTTTGGAAAGAAACTCTTGAGTGAATCCTTTTCTTGTTTCATAAAGGCATTATATAAACATTGATGTATGCATTCTATCAGAGAATTTAATGGAAGAATTGTGGTGATTCCAACTCCTTCATTTTCAGTATGTTTTCCTCTCTTAGTATTTCCATATGTGTTTGGCATTCTCCTCAGATCGCATGTAAGTAGTAGCTAGATATATTTCCATTATATGCAGTTTCATTTCAATCAAGTCTTTGATAAAGAATGTATGTATTGATATGGCGATAAGGTATTTAAAAGGGGCTCCATGCATCTCATCATATCATAAACCTTTCATTTCTCTCGTTTTCCTCTAAATCCAGAGATACAAAATCCTTAAATTCTAAGCTTTGTTTTGATGGATTTTCTCTCTATTGCCTTCTAATATTCCATCTCCATTAACAATTATTTTTCTGTGAGTTTCAATCTATTTTGGACACCATTGTTTGAGTATTACTCCCTATGGGATTCTTCACACGTGTTATTTCGTACATTTTTCTTTCATGATCAGTTCTGAACCAACCCTTCTTAAACTATTCGTGACAAAAAACTATTAGTGGTGCAAGCTCTCAAGATAAATCTGCTAGCACTACTTAAGATGTCTTAGGCATTGGTCTACAACCAACCCAGAGGCTGTCTCTAGGAGTATTTTCTTCTCCCCTGAAGAATTGCTGCTACAGGTGCTAGAATTAGCTACAACAATAGTCACCATAATGCAACGATGAGTGCTCAAGAAATCATAATGCCAACAATGAACTATTAAAAACATAGAATATGCTCCCCGTGAACATATGCCAACTCTAAACCAACAATTCCAATCACATCATATTCTTCTCACCAACAATAATTGCATCAAGGAACCATGTCAACAACAAGAATAAAATGAGATTTTACAAAAACTCATAAAATCATCAAGAACCAATATAATTTCTAAGAAATGTATACACATCATGAACAGTCTATAATAAATCAACATTAGCAATAGAATGCCAATAATGAACTGATGGAAGCATATGAGAATCTCCCCTTGAATATGTGTGGCTTATTTAACATCACATAGAAGCATACACAAATTTCTAGATCAAAAACCACATATACACGTGACTGTCTTTCAGAAGAACTACGTATAGAATTTAAAATTTTGATTTTTCATAGCCACAACTCCCTTTGAACATGAATTCATCAGATACAATGTAAGTAATATAAAAATCACCAAAAAATATCAAAACAACATAGGGAATAATCAATATAGATATGCATAACTCCCCTTGAGATCATATCCCATTGATCATGTGGACTTAATGATCATCACCTGTTTTCTATGAGGCTATATACTTCTCATTTACTTTTGCAATCTCTATTTGAAGAATTCATTAAGAAAAATAGACTGCATTGGATACCATCTTCTTTTACTCTAAATTTGAAGAAGAGGATTTGTACCTCTTATTTGTTCCTCAATTCTTCTTTACTAGCACATATAATTTGTCTACATTTATGAATCCTCATGCTATAACCTTTCCAGTCTCTTCTTCTATAACTTTTAATTTAGTTGATGTAAACGCAATATGTCCTTTATCAACTACTTGACCTACACTTAGAACATTCTACTTTAGTCCTTGAACTAATAGTGCATCCTTTGCTTTTGTACACTTAAAAGGCTTGTCTCTACCTTTTCCTAGAAATTTTGTTGGAGCACGATTTCCAAGAATGAATTTACCATTTTTTTTTTTAGAGAGAGAGAATCAAACTTTCCCTTATCTCTAGACATTTGATAAGATAATTTTCTCTCTATGTACCATTCATCTTCATCTTCAAATGAACATAGAGAAAGGCCACATTTAACTTGTTCTTATTCATTTCTCTTAATATGAGAAGTGTTGGTGGATCCATCTTTATCAGGTCTTTTGATAACAATCTTCTTATATGGTTTCTTTCCTTGGAGGAAATAAACTTGTTGTCTATGAGAATCCATTGAATTGTTCCTGCATTCTTTTGCTACATGCCCAAACTTGTTACAAGTAAAACATCTTACATGACCATAAAAGGGAGCAAAGAAATCATCATATTTATGTTTCATATTCCTTCTATTGAAATCAATAGCTTTGTGAGAAAATATGTTGCAAGAAAAATAATGTCCCTTAAAGAAGCTTGAGTACCTGGGAGTTGATGATCTTCCTATGAATCTGCTTCTGCAATTGGCTACAAAGTGTCCCAAGTTATGAAAAATAAAGCATTCATCATCATTGTCCAAATTAGAGAATAGATTGATACTTCTATAATTAGGAGCAAATGATTTATTTTGAAAATTCACTTTCCTTGGTTGTTGGTCTGGTTGACTTCTTATCTCTTTGTCAATAATTTAATATTTTGCAAGTTATCCTTCAAGTTCCTTGCACAAGCCTGTGAACTAGATTCACCTTTAATATTTTCTTGAAATCTAAGACCATATTTAATGGAGGGAGACCTTTGACTATTAAGAACGTTATCCAAAATATTAGTACTATCTTGAAATATCAATTTACTATCCTTTTCTGTTAGCTTTCCTTCTAGAATACTTACCTCAACCTCTTTTCACCTTTAGTCTTCTCCAATTGAGCTTTCAACCCAATGATCTTCTTATTAAACCCATTTTCCTATTCTTCAAATACTTGAAGTATCTCCTCACATCACTTGTTTGATTTTTCAAGATCATATTTGAGAGAGATGATTTTGGCTTCAAGTCCTTCATAGTAGTTAATTACCTTAAGTTTCTTCATTTTTGCATCTTTTTCTATTTTCATTGCCTCTTGTAGTTGGGAGATTTTCTTTCTGAGTTCATCCTCCAATATTTGACATTGATCTTCCTTTTCCTTAGACTTCTTCCTCATTGCTTCTTTCATCTAGGTTTTTAATGTGAAAATATATTCTTTGTAGGCATACTCCTTTACATCAAATTGCTGCAATACCCTTTTCTACTCTCTATTTTCATTTGTAAGCCTTTTAATTTATGCTTCTAGGGCCATCAGTTTTGAATTTTATTTCTCTACAAAATGATTACTTTCACTTCTACCCATAAGAGAAATTCCAATATTATCATCATCACTACATGAGCAAGGGAATGGACAATAACTTGTACAATGGTCATCACATCTATAATTAAAACACAAACCAATGTATTATAGTTCTTCATTACTATATTCACTATATTCTTCATTCTCAAGCACTAGAAAGTGGGGTGTTCCTATATCTAAATATTTACTGACATCTATAATTGTGACTACATCTGATATATTGCTATCACTGCCATAATTTCTTGAACTGACTTCTTCCTTTTAGCTACCTTCTTATTTTTTCTTCTTTCCTATTATTCTTGATCCACTCTCAAGTAGCTAAGATTTTGTTGGAGCGACCTACTCTGATACCAATTGTTAGGGAAAATACTGAGAGGGTGTTGGATACTTGGCATTGTATGGATGGCTAGTGGATGTCAATTGGGTTGGACTTGTTTGATATGCTTGATATTTCAAGCTCAGGAGGATTCCTATGGTTGCTGCAGTCTATTGTTAAGAATCATCATAATAGTAAGCTCACTGGAGAAGCCATAAAAAGATGACTATGGTTGTTGGGAACCCTAGACTTTGGAGGATGTTCTACCTTAAGAGATCAGATCAAATACTCCTAGAATTAGGACAATTGGTCAGTGCCCTGAAATAACTTTCCAACGATATGTGGAAGTCCATAAATGGCCCCCTAGATCAAAAGTTATTGATTATCGAACTTAGGTACTTAAAGTCCAAAGCAGGTCAGCAATTCGAAGATCGAAGCAGGCCAAATATCGAGAGTTGGATTTTGGAAGGTTGGAACCTTAGAACCTGATATCGGAAAGGCATGAACTATCAGAATTTCAAAGCTCAGAGTGGAGCTCGTTATATTGCAAAGCAGGAGAAAATAGGAACCAAGGCAACAGGGTTAAATTTTAGACCCTGAATTTCGAGACACGATATCGGAAGAGATGAGCAAACAGCATATCAAAAGGATATAGTTTTGGAGCTAATTTTTGGAATGATGGGGCCATCAGAACCTCGAATTATATGACCATTGAAACATAAAATGAAGTAATATTGGAAGTCTTAGAACATCGAAGGAAGGAACCTCATAACTCTTTTCAGTTACAATTCTTTGAAAACATCGAGGTTTGTGAGGAAGAGGAATTAACAAAGAAATTCATCATGAAACCAAAGGCTTGACGGGACCCTTTCTCTCTCCTCTAATAAGACACATGGTGGTAGGTGATTGGCCCTATGAAGTTGACATGGAAGATAATGCCAGCATGACGCAGTTGTATAATGGACACCTTGCAGTTTTATTCAGGATTTTTAGTAACCTATTGGGGAAAATTCGTGTGACACATGTCACCACTAAGGAGGTGCCACATGGAGTAATGATGATAGCATGACATCATATCAAAGGTTGGAACATCATAGTTTGGGATTTCATAACATCTCATTGAATTCTTATAAAAAATATTTGGTTCGATAAAGGAGCTCTGATGTGGAATAGCACTTGGTCATACGAAACATATAAAACCAAGGGCATAGAAGCAAGACTTAGCACCGAAGTGCTATGGAGTATTTCAGAGGTTGAAACTTCATAAATACTTTGTAATTAAGTTGAAAAAATTATGATTCCAAAGAGCTCCAATGTGGCTAGAGCTTAGCTCAAAGAACCAAGATGGAGAGAAAATACATAAGGATATAGTCCCCCAACAGGAGCCTAGAAACCTTAGCACCTAAGTGTTAGGCCCTCGGTCATAGCACTTGGTGATTTGAAAAAAGAAGAAGGGGATAATAATGAAGGGGATTAGACTCTCATGACCTTGCAATTTTGTAACGTCTCTTTTAACAAAGGTTGCGATATGGGAAGCCCTAATATTGTTGTATGAAGATACTGAAGGATGAATGGTTAGGAAATTTGAGATTAAATGCAAGTTAGAGGAGTTTATTAATGGATTTAAGGGCATAGGAATATATCATTGTTACAAGACAATGAGGACAACGAGTTTCAGATAAGAGCGTTAGGCCTATCTTGAGATTAAATAAAGCCATCCTAAGGTGCAATCAAGCTCATAGAGCCGTGAATAAGCATGGACAGCATTGGGGACAGGAGATTGGTTCAAAAAGAGCACAATTCCTGGTTGAAGTGTGCAGTATTGACTCATAATTAATTCTCAGCATGAAGAACCACATAGAGACTCGGTAAAGTGCTCAGGTGCCCATATTCATAGTTTAATGAGGCAACAGAATTGTAGCATCAGGTGTAACAGCATCATGGAGAAGCTATATTGAGGTACACTCGAGAAGTGAGGCAACAGAAGGATGGAGGAGCTATATAAATGTACACTTGGGAAGTGAGGCAACATGAAGGAAAGGAAGCATTGAGAATTGTGCAGCATATGAATAAAACCAATGATTTCCATTGAGAAAAGTGGGGAATAGAGTATTGTTTCAAGTGTTGAAGAATGAGAGTAGAGTGTGTGTGTGAGTTGAGAAACTAGCCCAAGTGTTGAACAGGAGCAGTGTGTTGCAAATAACCTATGGAATAGAACATGGAAGTGAAGAGGATAGGGAGTTTTTGTGTGAGGTATGTTTTACCTTAAGAAACCAATTTCCTGGGTGTGTAGAAATTCTACTTAGGACATTAATGTTTATAGTTATTGTCACTTGTTTTTCACTTAATTGTATGTTGTGTTCTTAAATGAAGGACCTCAGAGACTTGATTTTTAACCCTCAATACTTAAGTGACAAGAAAATATCTGAATTCCATTTGATTGTTGAATATAAATGATGAAGGAAGAAAGCTTGAATAAGTGAAAGACAATATGTTGTTTTACACAGGATCTACTATCTGTGATAGTTGGAGAAGTTATAGATAATATGTTGTCTTACACATAAACTATTATCTGTAACTTATAAGAATTGCAGAGGTGTGAACTTAAAGTATAGGAGCGCTCTTTTAAGGGATTTTAACTTCATTTAATAAGCAAATAAAGCCCTGCAACTTCATTACCATACTTAAAGGAAGAAAACATAAAATGACACATAATAGAGAAGTCACAAAATCATACCCAACAAAGTATGGAAAACTTCTTATTCTTTCATTAATCAATAGTTGTATCAGGAATTTAGTGGCCTAGTATCTAGGTTCTCCAAAATTCAAACCCCTTCTTTCTAAATTTTCCTCTTTTTATACATTATGAAACAGTTGGTAATCACCAAAATTTTCAAACTACTTAACTATTTCCCTAACTGTCTAAAGTAAAAAAAAAAACATTACAAAATATTACACAGAGGCTAAAATACACCTCAAAGAACATAAAATAATAGGAAATAACGGAACTTAGAAGATTATGGTTGTTCCTTGTTCTAAACTATATCTTGAGCCTTAACGGAGTAGTGGATGAAGGGCGGAAAGCTTTGAGAGCACTACGGGGGGTAAAGAGTGTGTGAGAGCATTAACAAGGTTGAACCCCCGCAGTGATTCCTGGCCACACATTTTGGTCAACTGTGCTAACGCAATGGTCAACTGCGGGGATCCAGCTCCGATTAACCTTCGTGCTCATTACTTCCCCACAGTGTTCCTTAAAGGACTTATCAAACTATCACTTGATCGCACTTGTCGAACTTGTATGACATTTAAACAATGGTGGGTCCATGAACTTAAAAAGAATTAACACTGGTTCATAAAACCTGTTGCATCCGCCTTTTCAACGTGCTCTTGATTCCCTTACTAACCCGATATGACATAAAACTGTATTTAATAATTCATCGGGTCCGATATTAAGGACTGAACCTGATGAATTTGTTGACGCGATCTCCGGACCCAATAGGACATAAAATGTGTTTAATAATTCATCGGGTCCGATATTAAAGACAGAACTCGATGACTTTTCCGACCCATCTCCGAACCGATAGGAAATAAAATTGAATTTGATGATTTATCGAGTACGATCAAAAGATGAAAATTGATCACCTTCCGACACGATATTGCAACCCGATATCTGATGGATCCCTCCTCTTCTGATGGACAACTGAGGTTAACCTAGGCATCAACAAATTTAAATTGTTGGCTTCCCTCATAATCTCAAGCACCCTCATAATCTCAACAGAGACAATGGGATGGAGATCAGTGGAAGTTGGCTTCCCCTAATCAGAGAAATTAAGGTAACCAACTCCTCTTAGTTTTAGCCCTCCTTTCCTATCTAAATAAATTAGTAACCTAGCTTTAATAAATTAAATTAAAATAATAGTAATTATA